>JAQFYM010006126.1:0-12168 GCA_034694785.1 Agrenia bidenticulata
GGAATATGCTAGTTTTTAGGTAAAAATTTAAGAACTATGAAAAAATTAAGAACTTTTGGGTCTTAAATTTCGCACACCACTGCACTAGCTATTATCTTTTATTGGCTTCACATCAGGGCAAGCATGAATTTTAGAAAAAGAAATAGTCTGTACTTATTTTGTATCAAAGATTTTACACAGAATTTTAGGTTACTTATATACACTGTACCCTGTCTAATTTGCCAACATTGGGGATTCAAAAATTTTTGGTAAATTTTACAGGTTTGACAATTTTACAAGGATAAATCCGCAAAAATACTGCAAATACGCATATAAGCACACAAAACATACATAATTTGCACGTAATGCGTTTTTTTAGTAACAAAAAACTACATTCAGTACAAAATAGGTCAAAAAAATTTTTTTGAAGTGTAGATTTTTCCAAAAAACTCTAAAAAATACGGGGTTGGTATATTACAAGGTTGAATAATCTAACAGGGTACAGTGTATTTCTTATGTTTTTTCTTATAAATCGCGTTTTGCATTTTTTAAATTTTGGACATTAAATAAAAAAAAACTGCGGCAAAAAAAGACCCACCATATAATTTTTACGCATAAAATTTTTGCAGGTGGGTCATTATTCCTCTCCCTCCGCCCCTTGACCCTCCCCCCGCCCCTTGACCCCCTGGCTATGCATCTACTTCACATACGTATAATTCGCTTAAAAAATATTCTGGCCCTTTAAAATATAAAACTTATTTGTTTATTGTATGGATAGAAACCGAAGAAGGCAATTTTTTTATAGCGAAAAATTTATTTTTATTCTTTTTTTTAAGTAAAAAATTGCATATTTACACAAAATTTTAGAACTGGAACAAACTTCGTGCTTTAGAAACATCAACATTATATTATATAGTCTACGACGTAAGCGTGCTACATTGATATTGTTTTTTAATGTTATTACTTTTAAAGCAATAATTTCATCCAACTTAAAGTTTTTACACTTTTGCAAATAATATTTTTTCTTTTTTCTGTTAACCGAAAATTTTTGCGTGAAGTAGACTCATTTTATTCCTATATTTTTATTTGTTTTGCGCACTAGTAGCATTTCACAGCCATTTTCATGCGACGGGCGTGTTAATTTGCCAAAAATGAACATTTCTTATATATGTTAGCGGCATTTAAGAAAATCGCCAATGTGGCATCGCCGTTGACGAACTGCCATTTTCGGTCCACTAATTATGAAGTGTGTCTTAAAATGGGATTTTGCTAAAAACAATGCACGCATTTCCTTTTTACCACATTGCCGATAACATATATTTATTCATAGAAATAAATTGCAATAATTATGTGAGATATAATTTTAAATATCAATAATGTGTTAAAGAGTAAAGTTTAAGCTATTTCACGCAATTTTGTATTTTTTAATAAAGCGCGAAGCAGAAAAAATAATTTTTTTATACAGACGAAATATCTATACAGTTTTTTTTTTACAAAACACAACATTTTACCTTTCTTTGTCATATAATACTATTTCCTTAGTTCGTGTAAGAATCTGATTAAAAAGGCTTGAAAATGCAAAACATATACACAAAAAAATAAAGCCACATAATAAAAACCGTTTTGGATACAAAGTATAAATAGGCTAATATATACAACAAGTTCATGAAATTTTGCATTGTACGAACCCCATTTTTATGTAACAACACGTTTTTTATATTTAAGATATGTAAACTATCTAATTATTTTTCACTAAGAAACTATTTTCAATTCCTACTGCATGTAAAAAAAAGTATATATGATAATATTAGACCGAAAACTTAAAAAAACCGGCAATTTGTATTTGCGGTACGCCTGGTGGTGGCTTTAATATGGGCAGGAGTAATTTGCGCCTAAGGTCAAATTTGCGTCTTCTGCATAAAAACAATACTGAACAAACAAATAGTTACACATTCATGCAAATCAACACAAAACACTTTATAAATAAATGTATCCCGCTAAAAATGAATCTAGAAAACTAAAAAAACAAAAGAAACGACCCAAATGCATATAAAAAAATACAAAAAATACAAAAACTTGTAGCTTTAAAGTACACAATCTAAAAAAGAACTTTTAACAGGTTTAGGGTTAGTTTAAGTGTTTAGGTTAGGGTTAGGGTTAGTGTTTGAAAAAAATGTCAAAACTCGGTGAACTACTAGAAATAACGCTTTAAAGTACGTTGTACCGTTACATACGATGTTATTGTCAGGTACATGTCAAATTGGAATTAATACAAGGTTTGGCGCAAAATGGGAACTCGTAGCGGACTACCCGAAAGCGGTTAAAAAACATGGGTCGGGTTCAAATACACTAGGCGATGGTGATTTAGTCTTTTTTAGCACTTTATGTTGTATTTTTTTTATTCCAGCGAAAATACGTCGTATATATGTTTTTTTTAAAAAATATATTTTTTTTTCATTTTCGACTGGAATCATATATTTGCACGTGTTTTGTGGTGATTCACAAGAATATGTTCTTAGAGTGTGTTCTAGTGTAGTTTTTATGCAAAAGGCGCAAATTTGACCTTAGGCGCAAAATGATCCAAGCCGGAAAAGAAAGTATATATGATAATATTAGACCGCAAACTATAAAACCGGCAATTTAAGTTGGCGTTACGCCTAGTGGTGGCTTAGTATAAGTTCTACTTTTTACTTTTTAAAATTAAATGAAGTTGTAACACTTTTTAATAATCCAAAACTTTTTTTGTAGCTTTACCACTGTTAACAGTTGAAAATAAGTCGTATAAATATCTAACAAAAACATGCATTATAAACAGCGGTGTGATCTTATATGTTTTTTCTAGACGGGGGGGGGGGGGGGTCAAAAAAATTTTAGGCCTTATTTATACTTAATTTTTTTTTTGTGCAGGTGATTTTGTTTTTCTCGGGGGCCCGGATAAGGCCTTTTGATCCGTTTTGATCATGAGCCGGATCCGGTTCCTAAAAGGATCATTTATTTTTTATGTATTTTTAGATCATTGATCCGATCATGATCCGTTTTTAAAAAGCACTACAAAAATTCAAAAAATTTTTTTTTGCATGCCAATCAGCATATTTGTGCTTGTATAAATATAAAAACGTTACTAGGTGCTTTTATTGTGATTTTTTCCGCATTTTAGTACGTATTTTTATACAATATATCTTTACACCTATTTTTCAGTTAAGTACTAAAATAAAGCAACTATATCATTTAAATCTTATCTAACAGTTTAGGACAAAAAATTGTACTTAAAAAAAATTTAGCAGTAAAAGTAAGTGTTTATAATAGCAAAAAAGTTTCAGATTAAGTAATAACATTTTTCTCACATTTAAAAAATTTATTAATTATTTTTCAAAAAATTTATTCTGTTTTGTAAATGATGTAAATAATCCGAAAAAAAAATCAATGATTTTTTAAGCCGGATCGAATGGCTTAGTGTCGACTCCCCTCGCCCCCCCTGAATATCAGCACTGATTATAAATATCAATATAAAGTATAGGTACATCTTTTAAGTATCTTTAAATCCTTTTATAGATGAATTGGGTTATCGCAAAAATTACGTTAATAATTTGTATTTTATTGTAAGCATATATTTAAATAGTTTTTATACAAAAATAAAAAATAAAGTTTAACTGATTTTTTTAACCGATGGTTTAAACCTAAGTACTATTTATTTTACAAAAAATACGTAAAAAGTTGTTTATATACCAGTTTTTAAATTTTTTTGGCTAACTTGTAAAATATTTTAGTTACAGTATAAAAATTTATTTTTTGTATCAAATTTTAAAGCGAAAGTATTACGTCTAATAAAAGATTTTGCTAATTACTAATATAATAAAAATTTAAAATTATGTCATTTAAAAGGGTGATATTTGATTTTCTATTTTTCAGCAGTCTTAAAAACTTGTAAGCATATGCATAAGAAAATTTGTAGTTAAGGTTTTACCTAAAAATCAATCAAATCAAGTACTTTAATAATAAATAGAAAAAAAAATTGCTGCAAATAGTAATAAATCCCATGACAGGTAAGTATAGAACAAAAAAAAATAATTTTTTTTCATAGTAAAATTACTGTTCATTCATATTGTAGATTTTTCGACTATATATTCGTGGTCGATTTTAAGGCATTAATATAGATCAGACTGCAAATCGTGGGTACTTAAATATGCCAATAGAATCAACTCAGGCATGGTATTTGCATTAAGTGATTTTTTTTTGTATAAATACAGGCCTTCCATTGCCCAAGTACGCAGTGTTATTTTACAGGTACGCGCTATTAGCTTCTCTTGGTCATTTTTAAGAATAAATTAACTTCGATCATAATTAACATAAGAAAAACAAAAAAAACCGAACAAATATCAATAAGGGGACATCTTTAGCCATGTAAAAATTTACTCTAATTTTGTTTGGTGTATCTAAATCGTTTAATCTAAATAGTTATCGCCAAAAATTACTTGCCTTTCTTACAACAATACTAAGATAAAAAACGAATGTCATTTTTCAAGAAAATAAAATATGCAAATAGTTAAGATTTATTACGCAATAATGATACCACATGTATGGATTCAATTTAAAATGATTTTTCAGTTTTTAATGTTAAGGATCCAACTATTTACATAACTGAAGAAGACGAAAAGTGCAATTAGACATCAGGAAGCGTTAAACGCAGTACTTGCAAGCAGGCGCGTAACCAGGATTGTTTTTTGAACGGGCAAAAATCAAGAAATGAGCTAAAACAACAAATTTTTTTTTTTTTTTAAAACAATCAGAAAAAATTTAAAAAATACAAATTTTGCAAAAGTATGATTTTTACGGGTTAATACGCCCCAAAAGGGACCCCATTATTTCCGGCGTATGTTTTTCTTGGGGGGGGGGGGCATTTGCCCCCTTTGCCCCCCCCCCCTGGTTACGCCACTGCTTGCAAGCATTTTTTTAGCAGGTATATTGCAAGAACACGAGGAATGTCAAAAATTATGACATAACCAATGGTGGGATCCTAGGGGGTCCAGGGGGGTCTGATCCCCCTGAAATTTCTTTTGTTCTTTTTAAGCCGAAATCTAGGGGTATAACAAAAATATTTTTAAGGATCCCCCTGAAAAAAAAATCAGATCCCACCCTGGAAATAACTAAAAAAGATGTGTGTCATGCAGTGGCGTATTACGAGAGGGCTCTGGGGCTGCAGCCCCCCTTAAAAAAATTATAATTTTGTAAAAAAATATTTACCTTTCAAAACATTATTAAAGCCAAATATTTATTGCAGATAAGAAAAAATCATAATATTCAATAATCACATATATATTGCGATACATAATCTACATATTATATGTTAAAATCGACGCTTATGCATTTAATTAAACTTAAATAGTTAAAAACATGCATTGGGTATTTTTGTGTAATTTTATTCCTATCTGTGTTTTTGCGGTCACTTATCGGCATTTTTTTATCCGCTGTCATTTTAATATTTATTATTTTTTATCAAAACAGGTAAAAGAATTCAAAAAAATTGTTTTATTACAACAGAAAATGCATTAAATTGTATATTACATAGGGGTTGCAACCGATAATTTGTATTCGGTAAAAAGTGTGTATTTGTTCAGTTTTGAAAATATTTGGTATTCGTTTTTTTAGACAAAAAGACGGGAACGAATATTCGTATTTTTCTATATTTTTTATTTTTGAGTCTCAGTCGTGCTAATATATAAGTTTTTTGTAAGGCTGGGCAATTCTCTATTTTTGAGCAGAGTAGAGTATGAGTAAAAAATAGGTAGAGTAGCCAGTTTATACTCAAACTCGCTTTTACTCATCTTTACTCACTACTTATAATATAAGCGGCTAAGTTTTTTTAAACGGTGCCGATTACAACTTTTTTAAACCGGTCAAAAAAATTTAGCGCAAAAAAATATGTTAATCACTATAAAACTTTTTCTACCTTGACATTTTTTGTACAATTCATATTTATAAACACAAAAAAACCGTTTAAGATTATTAGCCATATATATCTGGTAGCGTTTTTTGAGTGATTCTTCACCATTTTTACTCGGCTACCTTGCAGCCCATCCGTATCTGTACTTTACTATGAGGACTTTGGTAAAGTTTATTGTATGGAAGTCCCTATAATAAAAAAACGCCTGAAAATTAGGAATTTTTGTATTTTATATTTAATTTTATTAGCTAATTCTAATCATGGGTATAATATGCAAGCTGTGATAATAAGTATAAAAATATCACGCAACAAGGTGCTGATGCCTCTTTTAAATTGTCCTTTTATATCATTTAGTGCATTTAAGGTTGTTATTTTTTATATGCCGAAAGAAAAAATACGATCATTTTTATTTTAAAAACAATGGCTGGGTATTTTTATACTTGCAGGTATTCGCTTAATTTTTGCCGGTATAAAACAAAATTTTACCTATGGGTATTGTGTTTTCAAAACCACGGGTAATCTTTACACGAGGATAAAAAATTACAACAAAAAGTTAAAAATGGAAATAAAACCGCCTTATCAAAAAAACCCCACAGCCAATTATAATTACACTTTTTTTATCCCGGAGGGCATTTTAAAAAAAGCCATAGGTGAAAAAATTACAAAAAATGTAAGAATAAAATAACCATGGTAAAATAAGAAAGTGTAAATCTAAAGAAAAAGAAAAAGTGCCCACGGTAGAAAAAGAAGCGCTCTTTTAGTATTTATTTTGTATATTAACGGAAGGTAGATGATAGGAATAAAACAAACATACATATGCATATAGCTGATGGTTATTGTTTTAGAGTGTATAAGCAGCAAGTTTTTTCATTTATTAAGACAGAATTAATTTATATATTTAAATATTTTTAACTCATTAGGATAGGATTTGCAACACGAACAATACTTTAGCCTCCAAAAGGAATTAGAAATACCAGTTGTAAAAATTGTTTTGATTTTTTACTCATAACACGTATAAAAAAATTGAGCTGGATATTACCTGCATTATTTTAAGACCTTTTTGCCGTGCTAATTTGGTTTTTATTAGTTCGATTTGTCCAAAATAAATCCACACTTTTTTCACCTCTGAGTACTCATGAGTAGAGTAGTCTATCCTGTAAAAATAGATAGAGTAGAGTTGTCGTGTTTTCTCTACTCTACTCATGAATGCCCAGCCTTAGTTTGTTGTTTTTAGACAGTTAATGCTATTTTTGACAACTTACGACGACAGTTCGTAGTATTTCGATTGTTATATATGTTATAGGTAAAGTGTTATTCCCGGAAATGTAAACTTTACCTAGGAAATGTACCATTTTAGGACCCCAAAGCAATTTATTTGTGGCATAAAATGAAGCATTTCCTAGATAAAGTTTACATTACCGGGAATCGCACTTTAACTTCAACATATAAAATTATAAAAAATAATAAGCGTTATAATTATTATATAAAATTTAGTTTAGCCGCGCGTGATAAACATTGTAATTTTGTAGTAAGTATAAATATAGAATATTAATAACATGATTAGCACTTTTTTATCTCATACTCATATAAATCATAAACATAAAACAAAAATTATAGCCTTTTTATGTGCAAAACAAGAACCTAAACTTTTTTTGCAGTTTTACAACATTTTTGCTCCTTTATGACATAAAATCTAGTAATCTAACTTTTTTATAACAAACCATCAGACTATAACAATAAGTGTCGAAAAAACATATCATTAAATATTTGCTTAATTGTATGTTTTTGCAGATGTAGTATACCTTAAGGGGTTCTTTTGATCTTTAAAGTACTGTTAATATGTTCAGTTTGCATTTTTTTGTAATTATATAGCAATTTAAGGCATTATTGGTACACCTTTACGTATTTTTTTATCATGTTTAGATGTATAATACGTAGATTTTTATTGCATAAAAATTAATTATACGTTTTGGATTACTTTAGTAGACTTTTTAAAAAATGCAAATTTTTCGGCATTAAGAAAGTATAACATAAAAAAACGAATATATATTCTGTATTCGTATTTTTTTTTGTAGTTTTAATCGTTATTCGTCTTTTTTGTAAAAGTGTTGGTGCACTCTAATATAACATATATTGATTTTTCCTTATTTTTATAAGGCAAAAATCTAAGGCGGAAAATGGTAACAATTACTGACAAAAAAAAATTTGATTTATTAAAAAACATTAGTATAGTAAAAATTACATCTGTCTATACTAAGAAATATTTTTAAATTGTCAAAAATATATTTGATTAGTAATATGCTTATTAAATTAATATTAATACATGAAATCAATTTTAAGTCAATGTCAATACAAAATACACATTCCAAAAATTTTAAGAAAAAATGTCTCGCTTTTAATATGTAAATTAAAAACTGTAAGCTTTTAATATGGTGGTCGAAAAAATAAAACTATTTTTTGCTTTACAACGGATTTCTTAAGAAAAAGTATTGTAAATCTACAATATATTTTTTTTCGGCTAAAAAAACATAAAATATCGGATAACGGACATTTTTTGTTTGTGATATTTCTAAACAAGGTATATCAAGATAAAAATAGGATAAGATATTTACCATTTATTTGTAATTCAAGCGGTATTTATGCAATTATTCGTTCGCGTAGTAATCATATGTATTTTATGCAAAGAAATGCTAGCTTACTTTTTTTTGTTATTTAAACCACGCTTATTGTGTTTAAAACGTAGTGTTATATCTTTTTTTCGCTTTAACATTGCAAAAACATGTAATTTAAATGTTAATGAACAAGGCTCATATGACTATCGTTCAAGTTAGCAGAGAATTTAAATCAACGTAAAATTTTTTATTTTCATAGTGGTTCAAAATAGTTATTAAATAATATTAAATTTGTTAAGTTTTTTTTTGCTTAAAAAACCGACATACACATAGAACTTTTTTAGAAAAAAAATATGCTGCAGAAAATAAAATAAAATGCCTGCAAGACAGTTTATATGATTTTTTATAGTTTTTTTTATGTTCTTGCACGTTTCGGGCTATATACTCTATGTTTTAAAATTTTTTTAGTTGAAAATATATTTACAAAAAAAATTTTCATAAAAATGTTTTAAAAACAAAAAAGACGTTAAGCAATAAAAAAAAGTAAAAAAAAAAATAATAACAATATAATTTTGTATAAAATGTTAATGTTTTTAAGGTTTTGTATATAAACACTTTCTGCTATAGAATCTCGGCATTTTATGCTATAGAATCTAGGCTTTTTCTGCATATTGGTACATTTAACTGATTATTGAAAAAGTCAAATTATTATAATATTACAGTAGGTTTTTTTTCAAAAACTATGTTTTTCGGACAACCATTTTATTTAGTATACAAATTTCGCAGTAATAAAAACGAAAAAACAGCATTACAGTAAAAATTATTATTTTATATGAGCAAAAACACCTCTACCGTCTAATATTTCTGAAGGCTTTTACAACAGTTTATATAATGATACTATTTTTTGTAAGCTTTAAAAAGTTCTTTTATTTCAAAAGCTTGGACCAAAAAACATAAACATAAAAATAAGAAACTAAACTAGAGTCTATCCATATAAAAACTCACGTTATCTTTAGATTACCGTTCTTATTATGTGACGCTGGGAGCGAGCTATCCGAGCCCGTCCGCCATTAGAGAAACCGTGGAAAACTAGCGACACCACAAATGATCATAAAAAAAGGTATAAGGTTAATACCTTTACAAAGCGTTTTTTTATAAAAATTAATTTTATCAGATTTTTCCATTTGGCAAATTTTTATTCAAAAAATAAAAATGTATTTTTTGTTAAATATATTACTATTAAATAAAATATTTGGCCTTGTAGATACTGTTTTTTTGCAATTTAAGATTATATTAGCCCTTATATGGCGCGATGCTTGCGCCAAAATTATTATTCAAAATTGTTTTTTTATTTTTAAATGAAAAAAATTATAAAAAAATACAGCTTACAAAAAAAACTTGTTTTTATTGTTTAAGACATATTTTTTATAGTACCACAATACGTAAAAAAGTATAAAATAATACTGGTTGTAATTTTCATATATAAAAGTTTTAAATAATTGGGTTATGCGTAGGCAAAATAAGCTAGGTATTTAAGTGTGTTATTTTCTTAGAAGTAATTTTCTTTTACGGATATTTATCCCTAATTAGTTAATACATCTATACCACAATCAGAAGATTCTTATTATCTATTATCTTTGATTAAAAATATGGAGTCTGAGACTCCAACAATTATCAACCCTTTTTTTTCTGATAAAATAATTACAATGCTATGATCGGCGAATATAATAATCCGATGATTTCTGTAAATGATATTTTTTGGGAAATAAAATTATGTGGGCTTATACAAATAATTCACAAAATTTTGAAAAAAATGCAAAATTAGTTTTTTTTTATAATTGCGAAATAAGTATCGTGCACAAAAAAAATGGTAAGAAAGTTGTTTTTACAAAAAAGCAAAATTACGTATATTTTACAAAAAAATATGATTCAATTATTTTTTTTACAAAAAAAAAATAGCAGCCTCCCCCCTCACAAAAATCCTTAGCTACGCCACTGGTTCCATGCGATAAGACAAATTCATTTTATATATAGCAAGGCACAAAAACGCAAAAAAAACATCTTGAGTCGCTTACGCATAAAAGGAAACTACAATAATTGATATGTTTAATAACGTTTAAAATTAAGTGCAGAGTTGTATAATGATATGATTTGTTTTCTGGGGATATATAAAAATACCGCTCACAAAAAAAGACGCAAAAAGATTATCATGTTTCCATTGAAAAATTGAATAACATAACCATATTCGAGCTCACATTACATGAATAATTTTATTTGCAAATTTAATGAAACTAAATATCTGGAAATTCGGAAGTCGTATGAAATAAAGACTTGCATTATTGTTTTGATGGAAGGCCTAAAAAGAACTGTATAAAGACTGTTAATATAATATTTGAGGAAATAAAGAAAGATCCCACTATTAGATATAGTTCCTTAAATGCATTAACGTTGCCAGTGCGGATTTGAAAACATATAAACATTGGTCTGTTAAAAGTAGGTTTGATCGTAGGTGACTGCAAACACGAACAATTCAAACTTCTTATTAGTGATGCTGATCATATTGTATTGTTGCGAATGAAGTATTACAATCCATTTTTTCTAGTCTAAAACACATTACCTGCTTAGCTCATTTTCTGCACAATTTAACCGAACCTATACGAAGCGATGCACCTACTATTAATGAGTTATTAAAACATACTAAAAGGCATTTAAACGTGAAAGTAAAAATTTATAAAATTTATAAAAATAAACTAAAACAAAATTGCCTTTATTTGTTGGGAAAACTTCGGAAAACATGGGGTGCTATTATAATATACTTATACGATTATTTCCAAACTGTATAAACTTACATCGCGTCTTTAAGTTTAAGGAATTAAACGAATAAAGTGTTTCCTTAGTACTTTAAAGAATTAGAAAATCTATCAAGATTTCATTGTAGCATATAAAAAAACTCTGCATTTTAAATTAAATTAATCTACTGAAACAGGAAATATAACGTGGGGACTGAAATCAAGTGCATCAATGAGGTGAAAAATTTAACATCTAAACAGTGTAAAACTGGAATTGATAAAATTTTAGAGATATTTAGATAGTACAAATCTTGACTCTTTGAATGTCCTCAAGTGTTAAACTAAAAATAGGAGATGTAGTTTTATACCATGAACATCATGTGAGGTGAAAAGAAGCTTTGGATCGTCAAAATATTGATTTTTTTGATAGGCGAACAAATATGAGTGTATATACACTATGTGAGCGGTTGTGTATGCTTTTTAATATGACTAAAAAATAAATATGTATATTTCCTTTTATTTTATCTTGCGGATTTTTTTTTCTTTTGCGTACCTTTTAGGGGGCTGCAAACCAAGAATCTGCGTACAAAAGTCCAATCTCTAGGCATTAAATATATTAATAAAATATACAACGATCTTAACTGCAATTTGGGTAGGCCAGAAACACACTTAACTCGAAAGTGTAACAAAAAACGACGAAAAAAAAAACTTGATGCCATCGTTCTAGTTTACTTATTTAACCGGTAACAGTAGCGTAGCCAGGGGGGGGGGGTAGGGGGGGGTGTACCCCCCCCTCTTCAGAAAATTTTCGACGCCCTGATTTAAGGGGGGAGTCTTTTTTTTTGCA
>JAQFYM010006127.1:0-12168 GCA_034694785.1 Agrenia bidenticulata
TCCTTTTAGCAGGCTTCACGGTAACATAGCATTTGTGTATTAGATTTGTTATTTAGTTATGAAATTGGCATCGCAGTTATTCTAATTAATAAAACTATATATTAATACAAATTGCTTTTCTTTTGTAACAAGCATTTTTAAGAATCAAAGTTTCGGTTTTAATGTTTTATTTATTAAATCGACCATCTTAAATATATATCATGGTTATATAAACCTGATATAATTTATTATTATATTATTTTACGTCATAACATTCATATTCTTGTTATCATAACAACAAGGTTAGTTTAAATTTATACAAATTGAAGTACTATATATTGAAATTATTTATGTTTGTACGTTATATTTTGATCATGCTATAATTACACCATTATGACAGCAAATTGCATTGATTACAGTTTCAATGCTGAACCAAACATATAAATATATGAAGACAAAATATGAAAAAAAAATAACAAATCCCGTTACTGTACTAAAATCTAAGAATTTTCATATATTTAATTTGTATTTTTGTGGTTTTATTCGGTATGAGCAGATCCTCATTTCAGTGCAAATCATTTTTTATATTTTTGTTTTTTATTTCTTCCCCCATAGATTTTCAAGGCATGTAAAATTGAGACATTTTGACTTAAAGGGTTAATGTTACAGCAGGCAATAGAAATATATAAACGCGGGGGTTAGTTAAATGCAAAAATATAAAAAAAATTGAAGTGGAAAATAACGTTCTTATGCGTATATAAAGTAAAATACCACTGGTATGCAGTATTGTAAGTATTTACAGCGACACATACAAAACGATATTTAACTGCATGGTTTGATGTCCTACAAAGGTGTTAATAAAATATAAGCGTGTAAATATATACAGATGTTACATTTTGTGCATTAATTAGCCTTTAAACTTGTTTATTTTTGTTGTTTATATATAATCTATAATTCAGACATAAAAGATGTATCGAGCAGCAAAAAAAGTTTTTTTGGGATTTGTAAAAATGACAATAATCATTGTAATTTTTCAATAAATGTCGTTTTATATAGTCTACTGCATGTAGTTATACAAAAAAAACGCAATATATGTAACGAAGGCAGCTAATTTTTGTGTCAAAAATGCTAAAGTTGTTATATGAAATGTAAATGTGCAGTTTCGCGACATATTTGTCTGTATCTTTTATTTTATGTGTGTGTTATGAAGGCGATTTGTGCATTTTATGTAATTTATTTACTCTTTTGTGTTGTTGTAGCGCTTTGACTAGGATTTTTTTGTTGTTCTGTTTTTCCTTTATTATTTTCTTTCTTGCTTTAATAGATTTGCATTTAAGAATTCTTATCTTTTGTATTCCTTACAATTTATAAAGATCGCGTTTATGAAATGCTTAGAATTTTTTAGTAAGCAAAAAGAGTTTGTTTTACATAACAAAATGTAAAAAATAATGAATTTTATAAAGATGCCAAAAATTATTCAACCTAGAATATTCTTAGTTAATTTATATAATTGCTTGCTATAATCATCTTTCTAACATGAAAAACTCATTTTGTAGGTTACCATAAAAAAACAAGAAAAATACTTTCACATATGTTCAATACCCAAGTATTTTTTTTTTCTAGTCTTCTATTGGATTAAACATGTTAAAAATGATTTTTTATCTTCTATAAATAAAATATGTATAAAAAACACACAGTTTTACTAAGAATATGACTACATTTTTTGTTTTGCTTTAATTGTTTCGTATTTGCATTAACACTAGGATTTTCAAAACCCGAGTTTCGAGTTTCCGAGTTCGAGTTCTTCAGTTTTCAAAAAACGAGTTTTGAGCCGTGTCGATTCGAGTTACGTTCACTAAAGAAAATAAAAAATATACTAATTTTTTTGCTAGCCAAAAACGCATTTAATTTGAGTTATAGACATTTTGACGCATTGGTTCGGAATTTGATGCCCTTCTTCAGATTAAATATGACGAGATCTTTTTAAAGTTTTCTAACAGTATGTTTACCGCTAATTGTCTGTCTTTGCATTATTCGTTAGATATTAAATATTTTTTTTTTAATTTTGTGTAAATAATGTACGTTAAATTTATTTTAAAGAAAACATCAGCACAAAAAAAAAATGAAAATCGAAACTCGGAACGTGCGAGTTTTCGAGTTCCGATTTTCGAGCGAGTTGACATGTAAAAAATAGGCCCGAGTCACCGAGTTTTGAGTTTCGAGTTAACTCGATTGCCAATCCTAATTGACACACTAGTTAAAATTAAGCATGAATGATAAATGTATTTATTTTTTAATCTTTAATAAATAAAAACTTTCTTTTAAAATAATGTTTTTTTGTTAGTTCTTAATAATGGATGGGTATTTTTTTTATCACAAAAACTAGTTATAGAAATAAAAAAAGCTAATGTTTGTATATAATACCTTTTATATTTATTCATACTTTTTCTTTGCGTAAAAAATCATTTTCCAACGCTTTAAAGTAAAGTTTTAACTTTTGAAGGTAACATAGAGGTTTAACTGCAATTTATATTTTTATAATATGCAATTACAACCTTTACCCCTAAGAAAGTCCACACTAAGACTCATAGACAAGATCAAAAAGTTTTTTCTTTAAAATAAGTTTTTTATTGCACATACAAATACACCAATACTGAATTAAAATAAGATTAATGATATTCTACATCAATGAAAAACTATTTCTACAAACTAAAAATTATAAAAATAGATCTTTTGTAAAAATTTCAAATATAATAGTATTATTTAACTCTTTTTAATAGATAAGTAAATGCTGAAAAACAAAAAAAAAAATGTGTTGCTACGCGACTATAAGCAAAAAAAAAGTATTTTTCGTCTTCTTTAAAAAATATAAAATATGAATGATATTTCATTTCTAAACGTAAAAGTGTTGTACTAACTTTAAAAAAAAAACTCGACATGTGTATTTTTTTACAATTACTCAAATTTTTTCTTTATGGGGGCCCATTTTTCTAAAAAAAATTAGTTCGGGGCCCTCCTTTTATAAAATTTTCAGTTCTGGCTACGTGCCTGCCTATGACGTTAAAAAATACCTAAGCACTTATGATTGCTTGATCCACGATTACACTGTAAAAACGAACTTTTGAGACTATAAAGCTTTAAATTGCGTTTTGCAAATAAAAAAACGCAGATTGCTGACAACATTATAAACGATTTGCTATTAAATGAAAAAATCATATTTTCTACATAAAGATAAAGTAATAAAATACAAAAAAATGATATAGGAAGAGACTTACGCGTAAATATGCATGTAATAAAATGCAAATAGATAACTGTTTAAGAACCGTACGATGCATGCAAAAAAAACTAAATAACCAAAAGAACTGCGAAGGATAAATATGTGAATATATCAATAAAATAAATTATACTATATTTCATACAGTTTTTTGAAAAAAAAATATAAAATTCAAACAAAGTTTAAAGTTATAAACATCACATATATATTTGTGTTTCAATGGACCCATCAAAAGAATTTTTCACAAAAGCAACCGCTACATACAAAACACGGAACTTTTTAATCTTAAAACACTTGTGCGTGTTTTTTGCTTTATTTTACACATTTTTGTAAAAGTTTTACCATGGAACTAAAAAGTTAAAAAACACGCATCTGGTATAGCAAAGCAGTTTTTTTTTGTATTAAAAGGTAGATAACAAAGTGATTTTTTCTATATATTCAAGTATACGACAGCTTTTTTTTTACAACTTCATAGCTAAACGATATCAAAAAGTCACAGCTGAGCAATATAAAATCTTTCCTATTTAGGAAAACCAAACGAACCGGATTATATATATACAATAATCATTTAATTTTGTAAGTTAATATTTAAATCTTACATTTTTTAATGATTTTTTTAGATAACGGCAATATAAAAATTTTCACTGGGGGGGTGGAGGCGTACCCTACTCGCCTCCTTCTTCATGTCTTCTAAAATCACCATTGTCCCGAAGCGTAAGCTGTTTAACAAATGTATTCTAAACAGCGATTTTTTACACGTTAAATGCGTGTTTTCTCGTTGGTTTTACCAAATTATTTTTTTGCCCTTTTTACAGCACAATGGAATGCGTGATAAGGGCAATAAAATAAGTAATAAAAACTCATGCACATTAAAATAACGACCCTTAGCAAAAACAATAAAGCTTAGGTAGTGGCGTAACCAGGGGGGGCAAAGGGGGCAATTGCCCCCCTAGAAAAACTCAAGCCTGATTTAAGGGGGGGGGGCTTTTTTTTGGGGCGTATAAAACCCCCGAAAATCATACTTTTTTCTAGTTTGTATTTTTTTAATTTTCTTTGAATTTTTGTTATAAAAAATAAAAAGATATTTTTTTGTTGTTTTAGCTCATTTCTTTTTTTTTGCCCTATCAAAAAACAATCCTTTTACGCCGTCGAGCTCAGGGGCTTATAATTGGCACAATACATATTTAAAACATTCAGTTTATGAAATCAGTATTAAATTACCTATTGCTGTTTTACTATACGCACTTTTTACAGATATCTATTAATTATGTACTTCGTTTTTCTTTTTTTCGTTGTTATACGTCTTCATTTCTAATAGTTTCAAAAGCGGTTCCTACAGCGGATTTTTGTTTAAAAGCAAAACATATGCTGCTTTAAGCATAATTTTTTTTGTTTTGAAAGCGATTTTATATGCTTTTATTTAGAAAAAAATTCTTTTAACATTAAACAATTTTTGTTATATATAATTTGTAAAATGGTTTAACCTTTATGATTCATGCAAAAAAAAAAACCCCTCGTAACATTTTATTTCTTGTTGTAAGCATATAGTTTTTAAAAGCATATGAAATATTTTTGTTTTTTTGCATAATAGTAAACGTAATATTTTTATTGCATAGAGTGCCTGCTTTAATGATTACAAAAAAACAACATATATTCAAATACCGGCAATAAAAGATTTAACAATTAAAATAATAATGTATACTAATCATAAAAAATACAATTAACCTTCTCTAATTTAGACCCTCATTCATATACACGTTTACACTTACCCTTGAATTAAGGCATGAATTTTTAAAAATAAACATTTCAATTTTTTTACTGTAAAATTTATCCATGTAAAATCAAAAACCCCTCTCTAATGTAAACATCTGTCACAATTATTACTTAAATTTTTTTATGTAATATTATATACAAATAAAACGAAAATACTGTGTTAATTAATACCGCACTAAAAATCAATCTAATTTTTTTGCCTGTTGCCTTTAAAAAAATCTTTTAAGCTATTGTCAGAAAAGATTTTACTTTGAATTTATGTAAAAAAAAGCGATAAAAAAATAATTCTTTGTATGTTTGCTATCAAATAGGTAAGAATTTTTTTTCATATTACACGGGTCATATAAGTAGCGTTATGAAATTTAAGGAAAATATAAGAATCACATATGTGCGTACCTGGCTTTTTATGTTAATACAAAAGCTACATTTACACATAAGTCTACAATTTAAATTCTGTGCATCTTTTTGCCAGTATTAGGTGAATTATCGCAGAAAAGTGTTTCCATTGCAACCTAATGTGTACATTTGAACACTTTGCACATTAGTCTACATACGAGATTAGTGAATATATGTCTAATACAAAAAAAAAACATAAACAGGCTGATAAAATATTCTTACTATAGCCTTTTAAAATTAAAATTTAAACTTCGTCTACTATGCAAAGACATATATTAAACCTATTAAACGAAGTTCTGGAATCATAAAAGATATATTTTGTTTGTTATGACAAGAAGAAAGAAATGCCTTCTCTCTTATTAACGATACATCTATTACATTTTATATCTGCAAGGTTTTGTAACCTTACTTATAGTTTTTCGGTATATCTTTTTCTGATATTATATAAGTATCATGCCATTTATGTTTTGTGAAGGTCTCCCGTCAGGAATAACGCCCAGCGGTTCCGAAAAAATATGGTTTATGTGCCATAATGGCCATACAATATGCGGCCATAATGGATGGAAGTTCGTTCCATAATGGGCCCATAATATACTTATTTTTAATACCCAATAAATGACATTCGGAAATTCAGAAAAGGCGCGAAACTATTATTTCGAAGAAATATCTGATCACTGTGGAGATACAAGGGATGTTTTAAGTAAGAAAACAAAACACGAAAATAGGTTTTACCAATTTGGTTTTCCATATTGAGACTCAACATAAAGATTGGCAGACCATTATGACTATATCACTCTTTCTAAGTAGAATTTTAAATCCGTTTGTAAATGTTATTTAAGTAAGAAGAAAAAAATGTATTTATGGATGGATAGATCTCCTTATTTCCTTGGTTTTTTTTCATTTAATTTGTGTAAAGCATGATTGTCTCCTCGAAACATGATTATCTTGTTGAACAGTAACCGTAGAAAACTTTTTTTTATTATAAAAACAGATTCAATGATTTTTACAGGCAATTTTCCTTAGTACGGCCAACCCCTAGTATATTTTTCCACGACAAAATAACTTTGTTTATTTAATTTTTATTCGCAACCATAATCATCCATAATGGCCATTATGGATAAAAGATCAAAAAAAATTCCATCCATATGGCCATACCATATCGGAACCGCTGATAACGACATCCTGGGGTAAGTGATTTTTCATTATTACATATAATTTGATGGCATAGGATTTGAAATACATTTTCTTTTTTTTAATAGCGTCAGAGGTCGCATATTAATGTCTATTCATCATAGTTTTAGTTAAAGAATTTGTTGATTGTGTATTAAGTATTTTACTTTAATACAGCAACCATTTTTTTTATTTTTCTATTTAGGCCGTGTTTACTGAATTTTAAATTTGAATTTTCTAATATATTTTTTTATTAAAAAAAACCAAGAGTGATTTCTTAGTCATAAAAAAACCTAAGTGAATATCTTTTACTTCATTTTATATCAATATTATAAATAAAAAAACTTTCCTTTGAGTTATTTTTTTCATCGGAACTTTTCAACGCCATAATTCTTGTCTGACTAGATAAAAATAAAAGAATATACAACACAACCTGCACATATAATGTTATAAATACATGAACGTTTTCGCGCTAACAAAAAATGCAAAATGCCATACTATACTGTTTTTTTCGTATAATTTTGTGGCGCAGTAGTAGGTGCATTGTGTATTTCATCGTAACTTTTTTTTCTGTATATAGATATTTTTATAGTAAGTTTGCAAAAAAACCATATATACTTTTATTTTGTTTTTTAAAAAAAATCAAACAAACAAATAATAATTGTTACTACCTTTCAGCCAGTTTTATAACTATACATTGTTAATACGCGTACAAAATGTCAAAATCAACTGTAATGAGTAAAAGAGGATATAATTTACACTAAGACTTGTCAACGCATGCGTTAATAAGTGATTTTATATACAATTTGTTTTGTTTCGTTAAATATTGGCATACAAAACATTCCAGAAAACAGTAAAAAGGCCCATGAAAAAAACGCATAATTTGTTGCTACGCATATCTATTGTTTTATAAATATGTGACACGCTATATTGCATATTTAATCTATAACCGGTCAGATTTTATTTAGGAAAATTGTGTATAAACAGAAAAAGAACAATATTTTAATAACCGCGTCAAAGTCGCATTGTATTAATGTAATTATATTCTCAAGAGCTACAGTTTTTTTTTCCCTAAATTATAAAATGACACCAAAAACACTCTATAACTTAATAGTATTACATATCGAGTGAATTGAAAAGTACTCATTGACCAAAATTTCCGAGTGTGCGTACGTGTTGTTTGAATTTTTATTAAACAACCGTGGTACGTCTTTTTCTGCTGTCGCGTTCAAGGCACTGTCGCTCTAGAAAAACATTATGGTATTTTAAAAATAAAATCATTAGACAAGTTTTTATTATTATTTTATCTTTCAATAATAATCATACTTTGTTTTAATAAATATTTTAGCACGCAAAAAATTAGTTATAACTGGTAACGGTTTTACGATAAATACTTGTCTATAAATTTTTTTGGTATTCAGAAACCCGATTTATCTGATAAATTCTATGGCAGGGGCGTAGAGCAGGAATTCTGGAAGAAGGGGTAAAATGTATTTTTTGGTAAACTACGCTTAAAAACAAACTTCTTAATTATAAATATGATAATTGTGTATTTTTGTAAAATTTGCGTTTTTACATTTTTTACTTCGGATTTTATTTATATAAAACCGATGCACCAAAAAAGCCCCCCTTAAATTCAGGCGCTAATAATTTTAGTCAGTGGGTTGTTCGTCTTACCTGCCCCCTATGCTACGCCGTCTCTCTATGGCCTTACATTTTGTCTTCTATAGACGTGTCATGATATTGTTGTAATGCGGGTGTTTTTCTAGTAAACAACACATTTAATAAAAAGTTTTGGTGCTGCATGAAAACATAGCGATGCATTTTATTCTACCTCTGTGTAAAAAAAACAAAAAAAAATTGGGTTTATTGATCTCCAACTAAAACAATTACAAGTAAGGCTGTATAGGTGCACACCTTTTTTAATATTACCCTCTTTGAACGTTTTTTACATAAATACCCTACATTTAAATCAATTTTGTGCATAAAACTAGAAAACATCAGTATTCAAACTATTTGATCTTGCTTATTTGCTTTAATCTAATCTAGGTTCTTTCTTTTTGTAATAGCTTTAACAGTAACTCTATCAGCAGTGTTGTTATATATCTTTAAATTCATATAAAGAACACACGACCCTCATAGATTTATACCATACACGACTTACAAATTATTCTCTAAAAATAAAATATTATAACATTCTGTGCGAGCACTTTTAATTAATTTTTTTTGTGTAGATTTAACTAAAACATCTATCTTTTTTAAACCTTGCAAACAGTTTTTCAATGTAGAAAAAGAACATGCGAAAGCGACTTCCACAGAATAATTAAGATGAGTTTTGTACAAGAATGACATATAAATTTACCAGTCACTAATATACAAAGGATCAATGTATCATTATTAATAATTTTTTTTTTCTTTTTATACCGTCTGTGGTTCAGATATAATAACTACTCGATATTTGCGCATACACAATTTTCTCGAATATTTTTTCTGGCCCCAACTATGTAATATAAACTTTTTACTAGTTTTTTTTTAAATATTTTAACGGTTTTATACATTTAAAGTATAGTTCGATTAAGCATATTTTTAGTTTTTAAATTACAAAAAAACGTTTACCTGTTTTAAAAAGGCATTTAAAACCGCAAATGTATTTGATAAAATATATTAAGACTTTATATTTTGTTTTAGTAATTTTCCTCTTTATGAAATACTTTTTTTATACATTTCTGACAAGCTAACTCTTTTTATGATTACGTTTACAAGTTTTAAAACCAATCTTTATTTCGAAAACATCTATTTATTTGAATTTTAAAAACAATGCACTATACATAAAATACTAGATACATTAAACTTTCTATTTTAAAGAACGTAGTAATTGAAAGAGTACCGCATATCTAACTTTTTTGTATTTGATAGTCGACCTGATCCGACTTCGGATCAAATCGGATATTTTTAAATCCTGCCGGATAGTTATTATCCGGTATTATCTAAAATTGTCCCAAATATTTGACTTTTTTTAGTTTTTTTCGAGAATACAAATAATATCAGCACAAAATATAATTTATAGATATATTACGCAAGCTTGATATATGAAAGGGCAAAAACAAATATAATTTTTTTTTACATTATTTTTTGTAAAATTTCTAAAGTGTCTATTAGCTGATAGCTTATTGTTATCAATATTAAAAATTTTTTTATCTTACTGAGCCATAAATTGAAATAAAAACGGATTTTAACTTTTTTTGTTATTGGAGTTAAAATACCAGTTTTAAAAATAAAAAAATTTTGACTATTATTCGTAACAAAAAATATTTTGCTATCTTATATGATATACATACCCGGTAAATACATTCGTTAATTAAAAACACTTCAAGCAAAACGCATTAAAATTGCAAAGATTTATGTTTTTGCATAATACCTATTTTTTGTAAATAATGAGCTTTTTATTATAAACTAACATTATAGATACAACACATGTAAAAACTATTTTTTTATATTAGTTAGAAAGATTTCGCATTGGCAGTGCTTGTAACAAACCTGTTTTATATTATTACTAGGATTTATTATATTTATCAACGTATCAAACTGTTTTTTTTACCGAAAAAAATGCTATGCAAAATTACTTTGGTCTATTATATATGAACAGCTTTTCTGTTGAAATGTTTTACTAAATTTTAGCAGTATGAAAGACTCGCTTGTATACAGTAGTTATTTGTTATTTATAATTCTTATATTAACATATTTTACACAAAAATTTCCCTTATTTGTAATTTTTCGGATTTTTCGGATAAATTATTTGATTTACGTCGTATTCGAATTGGATTGATAACTAAGAAATATAAAATTGTCGTATCGGACCGGATATCCATAACTTATCCGATGCAGTAACCTAGAAGACGATTTTGAAGTGTCTATATACGAAGAAAAACCAAAAAATTAAATAAGGTCTTCCTCGACATATAACCTCTAGAAAAATATTTATAAAGCAACAGTTCTACAAGGATAACTACATTTAATATAGGTTGCATTATATGTCCGTTTAAAAAAAGTTTACATGTGCAAAACAAATATTATTTTACCTAACACATTTATTATTAGTAGTCACTTAATTCACTCTACGCATTTTTATGCTTCACTTTACCGTTTTAAGTTGTCTTAAGTCTGTCAAAATATTTTTTCGTAAAACGAAAGAACATGTATAACTACATTGTGGTTCTTCAATTATTTATAGTATTTCTCAAAGTAGTACCATTTGGTCATATATATAAAATGATATCGAGTTTTTTTAATTAAGAAAAAGTAAGAACCAAATTAGATTATCAACATATAATTTTTGAATCAAAAATATTGAACTAAAAATTAAAAATCAAAACGAAACGACACGATACGAAACGAAACGAAACATAACAACCCCTAAAAAACACAAAAATAAAAATATGTATGTTACCTATATACATTTTTTGTTTGTATTTTTAAAAACACTATAAAAAATGAATACGTCTGCGCGAAGTTGAAGATATATGCGGAACCATTGTTTTGCGAGTTAGTATGTAGAATTGATGAGTTTTTTAAATTATCTATTTTTAAGTATTTGACTAAATTTGCGCGCCCGAAATAAGATAAACACGATAAACACGATAAATGTTTTAACCATGAAGATATAAAAAATAATACAGTCTTAACTTAGTAATTATATTTTTTAGCATAATATAATACCTGAAAAATTTGTCTTGTAATATATTTTTTTTTGGTTGACATTGATTAAAAAAAATAAATTCACAGCAAAAAAAAATGTTGTGGGAAAAAATAAGATTGATCACAAAAAAAATTCTTATTTTCAAAAAATATTGATTGCATACAAAATGTCTTCATAACGCAGAAATGGCTTATTTTATACGAAGGACCCGGTGTTAGCACTTTGAATGTAACATAATATTGTTTCATTCATTTGGGTATTGTGTTTGCTTGCTTTAAGTGCGTTAGTTCAGGAGGGTTCTTACATTTTTAGATTTTCTAGCCCCTATAATTAAAAGCTAGAAACCGAAACGCCATAAAAAACTGAAGTAACAACAAGAATACTTTATTTTACATAAAGTTTTAAATAAAGTATATTTTTAGGTATAATTCTCTTTTAAATGTGTATCACAAATTGAGACTTGCTTATGTTAGTTGAATATAAGATTATAATGAAAAAATCAAAAAAATCGCAAAAATTATTATCTATGAATACACATGTATTTAAGTAAAGAAACTCCTTATAATGTAAGTTTTTTATGTATCTAATACTAAAGCATTATCCTTGCTCATATTAAACAGTATTATTAACATGGTCTTGATACAAGATTAAATTTGCTTTTTCGCAAGTACCGCCATTTGTTGATATAAAAAGCTGACGAGCCTCTAGGGCTCGATCAAATACTATACGTATAATTTTTGTATAGTAAAATTTACAATAAGTATAATTTGAATACAAAAGTGTTCTACAATTTGTAAAATACAGTTTTAGAAATATGCTTATATAAACTTTGATTAAACTTTAGATCAAAAAAGTGTAAAAATATTAATTACAATACTAT
>JAQFYM010006128.1:0-12165 GCA_034694785.1 Agrenia bidenticulata
ACGACAACGGTTCTAGAGAGGTAAAAGATGTTGATAGCAGTGAAAAAGAAGCTCACAACATTCATGATACATTTTTTATAAATATGAATACTTAGATACTGAAATTCTTTCACTGTCCATGCTTCTTTAAAGAACAAACAAAAAAGGGGGGTCACAAAAATATGGTTCTTTTAAGAACCAACAAAAAATATGGGATCACGAAAATATGGTTCTTTAAAAAACCAAAAAAAAAGGGGGGGGGGTCAAAAAAATATGGTTCTTTAAAGAACCAACAAAAAAGAGGGGTCAAAAAAATATGGTTTTTTAAAGAACCAACAAAAAAGCGGGTCATAAATTATGGAACTTAAAAGAACCAACAGAAAAAGGAGGTCAAAAAAATATGGATCTTAACAGAACTAACAAAAAAGGGGGTTAAAAAATACGGTTTTGTCAGGAACTAACAATAAAAGCAAATAAAATAACTTCCTTTAGAAACCAAGATTACAAAAAAAGTAAAAAAAAATTAGTATTGTGTTTTAACACAGATTTAAAAGGATATATAAATTCATGATGCTAAAGTGAAATAATCATATTTCAATAATTAGTTGGATATTCATCCCAACGGAAATGGAATACATCTAATGCACTGTTAGTGTAGATATAAAACGCTTGTAGAATTTCCGTCATTAATAATATTTGCATTGCACAGAAAAAATACAAATAGATTGAATTTAAAAGTCTACTATTTTTTCTTTTTTCATTCGTTACTTACTGTTAAAGTGATGAAAATATGGCGCATATTAAGAAAAAAAACATGGATGTATAACCTTGTTGCATAGACAGGGTTTATAACAGCACTGACAATTTTTGTTTTTTATTTATACCCTAAGACTTGTAAAATAAGATATATATACCCAATCATTTACATAAAATAAATGAAAAAAGTAAAATACAATGTAACAGATGCGTTAATAAGTACATGTATAGCTACATTGTGTTATGTTTTTTTCATTCTGCTTTACGATGTTTGCTCTTGCACATCTATTACTGTGGTAGATTTGTGATAGATAAAATTATTCATATGGATATTTAATGTTTTAATATACATCCATATCCTCCTTTATACATCATATTTACTAATTAAGGCAACATGGATCTAATTGCATTGCAACTTGTTTTCTAAAGTACAGATTTTTAGTTGGAATTATGGGTAACTAAGATATTAAGAAATCAAAAAATTATTTTCTCTATTTTTATAATACCCCTTATTTTATGAGCAAAACAGTTATAGGGTTAGAATGAGCAAAGTATAGAATTTACTGCAGCAGATGTGTTTTTATTGTTAAATACCATAAGAAAAATCTGTACAACGAAAGCAGCATGACAAAATATAATCATCATGTATAATCACGGCACAAAAAGTTACTTGCAGCAGACCCTGACAATGTATGTTGCATACCATACCAGACAATATACCAATTTTTTTTTACACAAACAGGACTCGAGGATATTTTTAAAAAATAAAGATTGTCGAATACTGTCTTGTTTACACATATCGAAGACGCGAGTTTCAAAAAGCAGTAATATTTTGCATGATAATATCAAAAGATCTACAAGATGCTAATAACTAAAATTCTAAGAAATTCGACATATAACACTATAAGTAAGCATGAAGAGTAAACAAAACAAATTTATGCGATAAACAGCATTGTCTGTTGATTTAACCTTGGATGCAAAAACAGTACCTAGCAACAGTATATATATCACAACTAACTATACAAAATAAAATGCAAGAGTATCAGCCATGTAACTACCTTTTAGAAACGCGACATATTTTTTATCAGTATGGTAAATATATAAGCAGTTGTATGATCGACAATTGCAAAATATTCCGACAGTAGACACCTCGTGTCATGTATATATATTGACTGTTCTTGCAGATGCAAAAAAAACGTGCCGAATTTAGTAAGGAACTTCCGGGGTTAAAACCTCAAAATCATATACGATGTTTTAATCATACAAACATATGGTGACGCAATGTTCCACGTTGCTTTGCAACAATATACTACAATCTTTGACATAAACAAGAGGAAAAATTTGGTAGTTTTCCTGAAGATAATTTTGGTGCAGCAAGTAGAGAATTTGTAAAAGACATCATTGGGGTAAAGGATAGATAAAAAAAGATGAAGATTAAATATGCAATAAATATGCAAATTATATGTGTAACTATAATATACATCAGATATATTAAGCCAAGAGAACTGGCTAAAAAGATACGGGACGGACTGATTGCAGATAGCATGCAAAGCGCGTAGTAATTCACTACAAAGTAAAAAAAAACTTGTGTGTATAAGTAATGATTCAACGCAATAAAATGCAACTTAAACAAAGTTGAAGCAATGTTGGTACTACTGCATTTGAAGCCCCTCTAAGCGGTTCGGAGCCCCTCTGCTACGCCTGAATTAGAAGGGTCTTTTTTGGGGTGGGAAATAAAATAATTAAAAATAAAAGACAAATTAAATTTTTAACTATTTATTAAAACATTCATTATTTTATAAATTTAACAAACTCTGGTCTTCATAAAACTTTCTGAAGCAGAATTCATTAAGATGAGAATCTAATAACTCCAGTACTGTACCTCTTCGGCGAGACAAAGATAAGCTTTCGGCATTAGCCCATTCGCATTTGACTCTTTGCGTATTGGCACCAGTTATAGGATCCACGTAGTATGTGTCGTAGATTACAACTTCATGTTGATACCCTTCTTGGTTTATTCCAGTATAACCGTTCCACCCATCACTTACAATAATCGATCCTTCCACAACATGTTTCTTTATTGCATATAATAATGTAGTACGATCTCATTTATCAACCATCATCATTCTCAAAATATTAGAGTCGGCTTGTACGAGACCAAAACCCACGGTCCATAATTTTTTTTACTATAATTTTTCTTTCTTTCAAGCTTATCGTATTTTTTTTTCTGGATTATTATCCCCTAGCAACACTTTTCTCTTCCGATATTTTTTTTTTCTTACGAAACAAACTTTCGTCAACCTGTATTTTTACATTGTTTCCTCCCATCTTTTCCCTGGCATTTAGATATGTGGTAATTACATTTCTTTTGTACCTTCACCAATTACCGATTGTGTTAGGATTATTGATTCTTTATTAATGGTATATATGAGGACACTAAAAATACATAAATGACGCATTGTAAATTGTTTTTGAGGCCAGCTTCTGCGTATTATGATTATTCGTTCTTGTGACACAAAATGTATTTTCTAACACGGTTTTTTGCGTAGTGCACTTATTGCATCTTAAAAGTAATAAATACTCCCTGTTTCTTCATAAATTATAACTCAGCCTGGTGCTTGCATTGCATCTTTTGCATTGAGTTTCCGGTATTTGAGGAATGACCCCGTGTGTTTACAGCAAACTACCTTTACCTTCGCGTTGCTACAGCCGCGTAAAAATATTGTGCTTTCATTTTGAGGGTATATTTATTTTATCATTTAAAAGGACGAAAAATGAGCCCTAAAAAAGACCCCTTAAATTCAAGCGTAGCAGAAGGGCTCTTAATCGCTTAAGGGGGCTTCGAATGCAGATGTACTGCAATTTTACATCAGAAATACCTTTAAAGTCTTTGTTGTGTACTAATGCTATCTTAGGAGAATTTTTTTTACAAACGTTTAGTTTTGCTGACACGTTATTTGCTTTGCTACACAGACTTTACAGTATCTTGTCTATCGACAAAAATATTTTAAGCTTATTTCTTTGCTAAGCTCATACTCTTGTATTAGTCCTTGGCATAAACATGTATGTATTATATTAAATAAAAGCAGATTCATTCAACAACTAACATTATATATACGGCTTTGCAAATTACACATCAGTAACATAGCAAATATAGATTATTATCCGATTCATCATACTATGTTACATGCGTGATACTAGATTCGCGTTCAAACGCACGATATCTACAGGATGAAGAATTTGACATACATTGCATAAAAAAATTTACCAGCAATACGGTATTCTACCAGATTAACGTCACAGACTCATTATTTACTTTTATATCTATATCCGTCAATAATAAAATAAATAACCCAGAAAAAATTATCAACAACACCCCATCAACAATAAAATCTAAGCTGTATTGTTTTCCGCGCCAAATACATTATTTAAAATATCACCAACGCAGGAACTACAGTTATATTTGACAGCATCGTTTTAAGAAGGACATATAGATATATTATTATGGTAAAAGGATAAAAACGTAAAACCGTTGCCAGGACATGTGGATAGACAGGTATTCGTGCATCAAGGGGCATCTATAGCTGTGTAGCATAAAAAAAACGACGGTCGTGATGACGTATCTATAGGAAAAGCTAGTTGTGAGCCCGATAACTTGTGTGCTTTAATAGGGGTCATAGCTTCTTACTACTCGAAGCAAACAAAATAATAAATCTAGACTAATTCTGTAAATAATATCATTTATTTATTCCATATCGTATTGCATTTACCTTCGCTTAAAATCATGAATGCTTTTTATACAATTACAAACTCTACTATTATAAGTAATACATATATTAATATGCCAAAATCAAATTAACATTTAATTCTGGAATTCAGTGTGTAGTCATTAATTTTTCTATCGCATGTTATAACATAAAAACCGTATACGTATTTTATCAGTTAATTCTATTTGAAGGAATAGTCTCATCAAAATCAAAAAACCGATTCTATCATACATGAGCTTTTTGCGCAGTTAAATTATCTCAACCTAATAATTTACTGTTCGCAAAATAAAAAAAAGAAAAGTAAGAGATAAAAAAAAATATTTTTTTTACAAAGATAAGTTAAATTTTACCACATATTAGTTTTAAACTTATAAAATGTATATTTACAAATATAATACTGACAGTACGGGTTCGGTAAGCCGAGCTTCCGGGGGTTTCGATTTTTTTTGCAAATTTCGCACCTGCTGGTCCACGTCGAGGTATCCCGGAAGTTGATTTTTTTTCGATATTTGTTTGGAGTTTATGCATGGCTTGTAAAAAAAAAATGACATATACAAAAAAAATATATAAATTTCTTTTGCTATTTACAAAGTCTTATGCTAATAACCAAATAAAACTTCTACAGCGCTTGAGTAAGGCATTACAAACTACTATAACAACAGACTATGTGAAGTGTCAAACAAAAAGCTTGTATTAAAGGTTTGGTTCATTGGATAAAAATCTACGATTAGCAGACACGTGTGCTTTCTACTTAATTTTAGGACAAAAAAACCTTTTATAATTACAGGATGGTATGTATAAGATTTTTTTATGTTAAGTGTCATACCCTCTTGTTGGTAACACTACTAAGAAGGTGTTTTCTCATTGAGGGGATTCCCCTTGTAAACAATGATTTATATGGCCGGTTGAATGGCGGAAAATCATTTTTAGGGAATATCATTTCGAATTCAACTCGACTTGGTCACCTTAAAAATAGACGCGCATGCAAGCCTATTTTAAAGGACTTCGGTTTACGGTATCAGAAACAAATAGGGTCTAATGGATTGGATAAAGTAAGTAATAGGTAATTATGATGCTTCGTTTCAGAAACAACTATGTAAGTTGTGGTAAAATAATTAAACAGTAGGTTTTAAATGCTTCTTAATAAAAGGTGTAAGAATTTCCACGGTTCATCCAAAACCTCTGCCATACAAAAAAGATTTTTTTTTACTGAGTGGGGTAGTGCAAATTTTTTACTTCTATGTTAACAAAGTTATGTTCCTACAATATCTTAATATAATTTCAAATGTATATTTATAACCAAAATGCACCTTACGCACCAATCACATGTTTTTACTACTTTTACATTATGGTTCAGTATAAATCTGAGTGAAGCATACATATGTCATGTATCACTGTGTAAATGCACAAAAACAGTATCTTACGGACGTACCTCTGATGTAGTTTACAAGGTTTTAGATTATCAATAAAGATTTTAATGTAGCTTTTACAAGCTTTTTTGTTTTGATGACGCATAAAAATTATATTATCTGTTGCAAGATAAATGTTTTGGCTGTTTGTTTATAATTAGTTTGCAGTTTCAAGTAGCTCGCTAGATACTAATCATTAACGTATAATGACAATCAGCGGCTATTGAACGTTTAAGTATGAAATTGTAACATATATGTACGCTGTATTTACATTTAGCCAAGTATTTTACGTCTTTGCTGTGTTTAAAAATTAACTAGTGCACTATGCTAGTATTTGTCGTTATTTATGGTCCCGGTTAAAGCTTAAACATGCTAATCTTTATCAACAAAACACATGCAACTTTATAAACTGCAACCCTTGCAATTTATACACTTATACACTTTTAGAACAAAACTTTAAAGTACTTGTAGCCGCCATAAAGATAAATCTTTTTTTGAACTAGACTATAAATCGTATTGTTAACATAGAAGGGCATCAGCTGCACTAAGGAAAATGCTGCATATACACCAGTTCTGTATATAACAATGTCATGCAACTATCTTTCGATAATGCAATTTTTAGGAAATATTAATTTTTTACAAAACTTGTATTTTGTAAAGTTAAAAAATATATATGTTTAATAAATGTTTGTAGGACTGACTTTTTGTAACATTTCATATATAGAAAACTAAAAAGACGTAGATGTTACTATTTATGTAACTTTTATGCCCTAGAATAAGTGCACAAACAAGATCGATCGTAATAAAAAAATGGGAAAAGAACCGTGTTTTTAGGTAAGCATAAATGTTAAACTCATTTTTTTTATGCTATTATTTTATTTTGATGTAATTTTGTTTCCAAAAAGTAACAGAAAAATAACTAAAACATGATTTCTAAATTATGGAAGTCCTTGAATAAAAAGATATGCGGCACAAAAATGTTATTCTTAAAATTTTCATTTTGTTTTTCTAGTTATTTTTTAATTTTTGTTAATTTCTCAGAAATCAGGATGTCTTAAAATACGGCTACGTAAATAAGACATATACCCAATTTTGAATTTTTGATTAAAAAAAAAATATAAAAGAAATTGATTACGTAACAAACTTTACTTTGTCAAGTCTATGCTATGTATTTATATTTTTACTGCAGGAAACCTTTTTTATCCTTTAACAAAAAAAATATCTACCCAAATAAAGTGCGCAAAAACAAAAATGATTACGTAAACTTTCCACGCGATTTTCCTTTGTTAAAGCTTCCAATAAAAAATCACAGATATATTGCATATTAATGCAAAAATAAAAATTAAAACAAAAAACGCTAAAAATTTAACAAAAAGACTATCCAGGATTTGAACAAATCGTCGAGTTACTGTTTTTTTTATAAAAAAATTGCTTTAAGTGTCTTTTTTGCATATAATAACAAAACAAAAAGTGTAATAAAAGTACTTAGTTCTTTTAGTACGGATTCAAGCGCATTTTATAACAGCCTTAATTTTTTTTTGACGTTACATCCATTAAAAAAAAGAACCCCGGGTTTTCACGGAACCCCTGTTTATCCTACAGGGCCAGGTGTTTTTTACGTTGCCCAGAAATTTTCAACGGGGCCCGAGGTTAACGAAAATAGAGGTAAAATACCCCGGGTTTTTTTACCCCGGGGTTTTTTACCCCGGGGTTTTACAAACCCTACTGACAGTTAAAATTGTTAAAAAAGAACGAAGTCCGCTGTGGATGCCTTCTTTTTTAATTTATATTGTGTTATATGTGTATCTCTAGAATTTAGCATTTATAATTTTTTTTTAACGGGGGAAATCAATAAAAAAAAATATTTATAGTATAGATTATTATGTATATTATTTTTTAACTGACACAAAAAAGATTTTGTTACTACAAAAATTAATAAGAATAAAGCTTTTAGCTGAGTATTCTTTGCTATAATTGCATTTTTTATGTAGAAGTTTTGATTATTCTTATATTTAATGCCTGCCACGTATTCCTTATATGAAGATTAATCGACTAATATCAGTGTTTATTTTTTAATATTATGCCTTATACCTACAAAGACTAACAAATATTCTAGTGGCCTTTATAAAATACATCCTGTTTGTTACTTCACATTAGAATCATTATTCTTTGACTTGTACTTTTTGTATACTCTAGAGACTAATACCCTGTTTCAAACATTTGTGGGACTTCTTTCTCAGTTTGATTTTGCGTGATGTGGAAAAGGTTCTACGGAAAAGGGTACGTGGCATATCAAGCGAAGCAAACATTCATTTTCTTATAATGGCTATTATGGCAAAATAGGGCTATTGATATTATGAGTAAACTGAAAATAACTAGCATAACGACAATTTAGTATATAATGTTTGATTTTGCATACTTATCAGATAAGAAATGCAATTTTTGTTTTTTTTATTTCAAGCTACGTATATAGTTATATATCCTGCCCGGTATAAACGTATACATCCATAAAAATAAACTGTCGTATAAAAAATTGACACCTTATAATGAGGTTGCATTAAAGTATGCTTTTTTTGACATAAAAAAAGATTTTAGTGTTTTTTAAAATACCTTTTTTCTTTTTTCTTTTGTGAAATTTGTATTGTTAAAAAAGTTTCTTCTTATATTTTTTTTGATTACCAGAACAATAATGTGTTTAATGGCATCATCGTTTAAAATTAAATTATACTTGTGACAATCTAAAAATGAAAAAAAATATTTTAATATATATTTTTTATTATTTGTTAACATTTCTGACTAAGCTACAAAAATTAAAGTTTTAAATCGGTAATGCAAGATTTACATTAAAAATTATCACTCCTCAAAAATTATATGTAATTTTTATCAGTGGGTAAATTTTGGCAAAATATGCCCTATATCGGCAAAGAAAATATTGACAAAGTAGTAAAAAACACAGTAGTATTAAAAGATGGATGCGAAAACATATTCTTCATAAACGTATAAGCTTCTCTAACTAAGGTAAATTATCTAGACACGAAAAAATCACTTAATAAGCAATTTTTACAATTAAGTATGTTTTTGTGGTATATAAATAGCAATTATTTTATTTTTATTTATATTGCTAAAAGTTATTTTGCGTAAGTATGTAACTTATTTATAATGTACGAAAAAATTTAAAATAACTTATTTATTTAACGTTCTTCATAAACATTGCAATATTTTGCTTTTTTTTATTTTAAGCTTACATTAAACTATTTTACGAATTTAAACACAAACGACTGTTTTGTTTTTGGAATAACAATATCAAGGTATGTTAATCTTCTTGAAACAATCTTTGAGCGTGCGCAAAAAAAACAATTAATATGGATTATAATAATGTAAAATTAACAACAAAACTTCTCTTGGTGATAAAAAGTTCCAATAGGAAAAATACCTCCAATGGAAAATAAATATATACCATAAAAATATTTGTATCAGGGTTTTTTTGCATTTCTTGACTACAAAGAGCTTTGGTTAATATTACACAGGCTTATTACTACATTGGGAACATGTAGAATATCACTAGGGATCGCGTTTTACGCATTTTGGGGTCAAAAAAAATACAAATAATGAAATAAACCTTGAATTTAATAATTATATTTAATGTAAAAGATTTCGAGTACTGGAATTTTTAATGATAGTTAGAATAAAAACATAATAGTATTTCATGGTTTTTTTTTGTTGTTTCTTTGTAAATGATTAAAAACATGCTGTACCGACTGAAACTGCGTTTGACCCAGATATAAGTAAACGGGCAGTATTTTAAACATTTTTCATGTGGCCTACATTCGCTATATTTGCTTTGTTGAACAATTTACACCTAGAATTAGTTCTAAATATTCGTTTAAACTCAGCAGCGTATTCTGGTCGCAAAATACCGTTTTCGATTTTATGCATGAGTTATAATTGATTTTCTGCTGTCATATTTTCACTCTCAAGTTTCTTATTTCATAAGGTATGTTGACAAAATTTCTTATAAGAAAAATCTCCCTAACAAAATTATTATCTATACAAATTTTATATTTCTCAGATCCATTATAATAGTTGCAAAAATAATTGTTACTTACAAGATAATTTTCTGAAATAAACAAACAAAAAATAATTCAAGTACCCCATCATACATCAATTGGTATAGCGGGAAATTTAGTTTTGTTGATTTAAACTTTTACACTATTAATTTTATATTTCTGCTATATATTTTTATAGGATCTTAACAAATTTGATACATATTTCTGCTTCTTCTGAAAAAAAATGATACAAATATGGAGTCCATGTGCTAAGCATGTGATATGAATTAAACTTTTTTATTTTTTAATTAACTTTCGTCCGTAAGAAACGCAGTAGCTTGCCTTGTCTGTTATTAAAACTCAAGAATTATATTCATCTTTTTGTTCTAATTATATCAGAGGTAATAAACATTCTTTTTATAAAGTATTCTAAAGGCAGAAAATACATCTACTGTAATTGTTTGAATGAGAGTTAGTTTTTTCAGTTTCAATTATTGACAATCGTCTAATTAAAAAATTTAACACCTTTCTACTATTACTATCCGTTGATTCGTCTTAAATAAAAAAAATTCCTGGTTTCTAAACTTTTTTAAAACAAATGCGCTTTTTATTTGTTGTAAAATCTCGGTAGGATGTTTTTCCTATAATGAGAGCAGCTGTCAATAGGAAATGAAGTAAACTCTGCAAGAAAGGACGTTAAGTTGCTATCTTCAAGCTTGTAAAGTGGGATATTGTAAATAAGCATCCATTTTAATAATTTTGACTGTTTAACGTTGTTCGTGTTCTGCCACTCTACGATGATTGCATTTTCTTTACATTTCAATTTTAATAGATTATCTTTGTGCCTTTATTTTTACAATGGGATTCAAACGGAAGTTTGCCTCTTTTTTTATAACAGTTGGTATATTTTTTGCAAAAGAACAGTAACAAGCGTTTCACTTATGTATTCAAGTATTTTTGTTTATTTACATTCTTAATACAATCATGATTTACTTTGTTCCTTTTTGTTGCTGTATTTCTGCTTTTTTTTGATTATTTTTTACTACACTCGTATTTTGGTCTGGGTCTTAATATTTTCATGTTCATTTGTAATATCATCAAATTTAGCGTCAATGGGCAAGATTTCATACGTATCATTCAAAAGAAAAATATTGCATAATAATTTACTAGAATAAGGCATCTTCTCTTCTTCGTCTGATAGCTCATAGTCACATGAAAAATCGTCTGAAACATCATTAGTGTAGCTTTTATCTTCGCAATCAGTGGAAATTTACTACATTTAGGACGCAGTTGAATTTTTGCCAGATCTAGGAAGGTTTGTATGGTTGGCTTCCTAAACATGTGCACAAATTCAATGTTTGCTTTGTTTTTTTTCTTTTAAAGTACTGGCCATGAGTAGGGAACTCACATTTTCCGATAAAAGTCATAAAAATTAGTTTTTCTACGCTTAGCCACGGATACGTTTGCAATGCTGCAAAATTGAAAACAAAAGTAGACAAATTGATTTATTTGCCCAGAATGTCTCCAAATATAAGACATCTGCCCATCTTTTATTCTGTTGTTTTTGCTCTCTTTAAAGTATTGTTATATATAATTGGATATATAATAGAAGAAAAGATACATAAAATCATATAATTAAACATTTGTCACTACTTTAAGTAATCTACAATTGCAGTAGTTGCGATTTATTTATCATATATTTTTTATCCGAAATCTTTCCTTTTTTGTCTCCTTGAAAAGGGCAGAATTATAGAAATAATCATTGAATACAGTAAAGTTGTGCCCTTGTAAAGGTAAAAAATTTCTACGATCGCCTACGCATATCGTCGGAATATGATATATCATATTTTTATAGAATTGAATGGCATATTTTTTTTTAGTTTTCCTAGATTTTTGAGTTCCCTAGCCATGAGATATTGTTTCGTGGATCCTCTAACATCATAAGTTTAATCTTTTAATTATCCTTTGTATTATCTTTTAAATATTTTTTAGGTGTCTGTATATCAGATGAACATTTATTTTTCTTAAACTTCTTCTACTCTTCTTTTTGTCATATTTTAAGGGGTGAAAAATTAGGAAACTACAAAATACAATGAAAATAGTAAAACAGAATTCTGATTCAAAATTTTGAACTGTCAAAATTTTTGAATCAAAAATATACAAAAATCAAAATAAAAAATTTTTTTATCCAAAGCCGATTATGGCAAT
>JAQFYM010006129.1:0-12164 GCA_034694785.1 Agrenia bidenticulata
ATCGCTTTCATTGACTTTCCGAAAATTTTACAGTAGAACGAAAATTTTACAAATACGAAAATTTTACAGAACACCGGGATTTCCCGAGAAATGAAAACCTTTTCCGGGAACTCGGAAAATTTATAATTTTAGTTTTGAAAACCCCTCCTTTATATCTATTTTATGTATTCGTTAATATTTCCTTATTTCCTGATCAAACTCATATGTTCGATTTGACACCATCAGTAGCAAGTAAACCTATTTTAGTTTAGTTTATTTACAAAATTGCAATTATAGTGGCAAAAAATGTAAAATATATAAAATATATATCCAACGAGTGTGTTAAATACCTACCTTGGTATACTCTATCTTAAAACCAACTGGCAAATCCTTTGATTTTGCCTTGTAATAACAAACTTATTGGGATAAAATACAAAAATAAAGTTTGTATGAGATGATTTATAATTTGCGAAATGTCTGCAGCTTTGCGTGTATAATAACATTAAAGACATATGATTTAGGCTTATACCAGTTTGTTTTTGTTTACAATTTTATTTCGTTCGCTCATACTTCGTACATATCTTGTTGTAGTTGAAAAAGGCTGAGTAACAACTCGCCTCAGGCGAATTGTCTCGATACTCGCCTACGCCCAAAACAGGACAAATCTCCTTAGACAAGAACACTCAAATTGGGTGGATTTTTTCAATACTTATACTCTACCCCTAAACCTCCACTCTACCCAAACCACCCTTTTTCCGCGTCTATTTAACCCCTGCGTCTCCGAACCCTAGACACGTACCCTTTTCTGTAGTGGCACAAAGTCTGTTTTCAGTTAATTTGGTTCTACAGTCAAAAACTTGTCTGCTGACAAGTTTTAGTTCATGGCGAGTAATCTTTTAATGTTGGTAACTTTTAGTCTAAGCAAAATGATACTCACGAAAGAGACATAGCAAAAAGCATTACTAAACAAGCAAAAAAATATTCAACCCAGTATGTAGGTATGCGCTAACGTATCATTTTATATCGACACATTATTTCTTTTTTGAACGAATATACTGTGCAGTCTATTTTACTTGTCTGTCCATAATTCTCAGGCAAATTTTCGCCGATAGTATAAAGTCTTAAATAATGTCTTTAACAATTTTTTTAATTGTAAAAGCTAATGTAGTACTATATATTCAACTTAACTTTACCCTTGCAGGGACGGATTGCGAATTTTCAAGCCCCGGAACGCCGTTAAACAATTTTGCAGTCTCAAGAATTGCGAACTAGATGGGGTAAAACCGCATAGAAAAATCGAAATGATTTTTATTGAATACATTTTGTGGTTTAAAAATTCTTGTTTTACGTTGCAAGTTTTAGGTGCGACGTTTTTTTACTATATAGTTGTTCATTTTTGTATCGTAATCACTTTTTAATTGGCTTTAACAGTATCATTGCACTAAATATATCACTTGATATGTTTTTTGTAACCACATATTTTTTCAGAAGTACTTTTACTAAAGTTTAAAGATTAAAGTGTCGTTTTGCAGAAAATCTTTGCAAAAATAAATTTATTTTCTAGTTTTTATGTACAAAAAAAGGTTTACTTTTTACACACATACATTTTGGGTACTTTTTTGTATCTAAAACAAATGGCATGTTGGGTTCACGAGCCATATTTTCTTTTAAGACTTTAGGTGTAAATATACATATTGATAAAAATTTAAAAGGCAACGGTTTTAGGTATGAATAATGTATTTCTTAGCAGATAAAAGGTATATTACAACAACATATGTACTTAATAAAACACTTTTAATTAGTTCCAAGTTTTATGTACCTGCTTACTCAACCTTGCTCGTATAAATTTTTTTTCGTAACTAGTTTCTGCCATATTTATTTTTACAACCCTATTTAAAATTTGCTATATTGTTTACAAAAACTTTCATTTTTGCTATATTCTTTTTTACATCATTTTTTTAATTTATCACTAAAAGCATGTTTTGTATTAACATCAAAGAAAAAAAAACCGTTTTTAGTAAAACGTTTATGCAATATTCACAGGTTTTTCTTAGTTTTAAACTTATAAAGCATATTTAAGAAACATTAATTTGACAGATTACTAGCATGACCAGAAACCAATTAAGAATGTACAAAAATACACTTTTAATGCATTTTAGTACTTATTGTCTGTTAATGTTTTCAAACAGTAGCTAGGTTATATAGTTTGCAGTCAAATGTACAGTCTCTGTATCGTTCAATTAGATATTTTAACACTAATGATTTTTTTATATTAAGCTTTGTATTATAAGTGCTGTAGAAGTATAGATACGCATTTGTTGCTAAAAAGTCAACCTTGCATGCAAATACTATTTATTTTGATAAATTGTACCCTGTTATTGACAAATTACAAAAAAATGTATATACGGTTGGTAAAATAGATGTCATGGCATACAAAATGACAAATTTAGTAGAGTCGAGTGTGTAATCCACAAAACAAGTAGTTATAATCAATCCGTATAGTCTATAAATAAAAAATTTTCGTCGAAAACATTTTCAAGTTTAGATTCTGGTTTTTTTATTTACAAGCTAAAACCAAGTAGATATAAACCTTGTATACTAATTTTCTAAGTTGTTTATATAATTACGAAGCAAATTTGTCAGCGGTATAAATTTTTTATATTGAGATATCTTACACTGTCTTGTAAATGGCTCTTTTTCATGCGTCGTTTGCTAGTCTTTGCTTTTCTTGATATTTTTCTTTTAGTTCCTTCACAGTCGATGGCTTATTCTTTCATAAAATAATTCGGCTTTGTATTTAAGCTTAAAAAATGTTGAAAAATTACCACGCTTAACATATACAAAATATAAAAAACCGTATTTATAGTACTAAAAGCAGATTTTTTTTTTTGAATGCAAATATGTTAATTGAATATAAAATTATATTTTATATTTATCGAATTTGTTAAAAATTAAAACAAGATTGTAAATTAGATAGATAATTAGCGTTTTTTTTTTGCGTACATTTTTTTTACAGTTTTATGCACGTGTAGCAATATTTTTATTTTTTCTTTTATAGCATATAGTAATAAATTTTTGTCTTAATTTATATAAATAAAAAAATGCCGTTTATGCATACGGCTAACATATGGCTTTAATGTCAAAACTGCATGTACATATGGCACCGCATTTAAAAACTTATTTTATTGGCTAAAGCATACTATACGGAAAAGTAAAATGTTTTTTTATAATTTTTGAAAAGGTTGCAGATGATAAACCGTATACAAAATTTATGCTACAATATTTGTTTTTTTTTATATTTGTTTTTTTTTGGGGGACGGGCCTGGAAGCGCCAGCGCCTAGCGCTCTACTGTAGATCCGTCCCTTGGCTTTTGTACTCATACACAAAAAATAATTACAAAAATTTTAAATAATCTTATGCATTCTCAGACTGCTGAAACGGTTATAGTTTCTTTGTGTTAAATGGGCCCGAGTTTTTCGTTAACGGTATAGTAATCGATAGTAAGCGTATAGTATTTTTACTATACAATGTAGTCTTTAAAAAAAAAGAACATCAAAAAATATTGCCTATGAGTTTATAGGATTTGTATATTACTTAAACTCAATACAAAATATGGCCTGTATATCGCCTTAACTGTTTATAAATATTTAAGTGGAAATTTTAGCTATTTTTAGTGTAAATTATGTGCGTAAAAAATGTGAAGCGTATTTTATATAAATTTAAAATATATTTTTGCAAAAAAATTAGATAAATCCCTTTAAATTGTTTTTGTACAACTTAACAACCACAGTGCAGTATTGTCTGACATCTGAGGAAAAAGTTATAGTTTTTATATTATAAATTGTGCTTTTTGTATTAAAAATAACGAATTAAGATTTTCTTAAATATTTTATCCTACACACAAATTCTTTATAAAATACCTATTTACATTATAAATAGAACTTATGCACATTTTTATGCAAAATGAGGGGTACTTTTTATGGTATTTAAAATTAGTTTTTTTTCAAAATTGGTTTGTTATACGTAATTTTTTTCTAGATAAATAAAAGTTTTAAGGAATTAAAAATAAATTTAAAAAAAAAAATACTACCACTTTACACTTACTATACAGCATACGGTAAGGTAGAAAGATAGTGTATATATAACTTTTAATATACGGTATACAGCAAAACCCTAGTGTCAATAATGATATCACCTCTTGCATTCAATTCAAGGAAGAATAAAAAAGACAATGTATTAAATGTTGTTTTTTTATGATGGTTTTATATAAATCACTAAGTCTAAATTCATTTTACTGTTTAAATATATTAAAACTTAATTTTTTTGCTATTAACTCAACGCTTAAAAAAACTTTTAATTCTGTAAACTAGCGTCTTTTTTACATTATACGCCTTGTTTTTTCTTTTTTGAAAACCTCCAATTTACCCTGGTACCATAAAAAGTGCATATCTGGGTTAGAGGATCTTTATTTGCTATTTTTTAAACTGTAAAAACATACAAAAAAGCATAAAAAAAACAAACACAAGTAATATCAAGTAGAAATTATTGCAGGTAGATTTTTTATAAAATCCGTTATCCCAATAAATCAGTTAAATATTTTATATAATAAAAATGTGCTTGATAAAAATATTCCGAAATATATTTCTTTTACGTAAAGACGCGAGGTAATACGAAAACGCATCATAGCAAACACATACATGAACAAACACATGTTTACACATGCCTTTATAAAAACTAATACGTTTTTTACATGAGATAAGTTTTGAAGTTTGCTGTACATACTAATGTCTACTTTTAGAAGAGGTTATACATATGGCAATATTTGCTTATATGATTTTGGTTTTCGAATAGTTACTGCAGGATGGGTATTGTAGATTTGTTTTGTAGTGGTTTTTGCATATTATACGTGCACAAAAGAATCTTTGCATTATTAATGTTTAAGATGGTGTTTTTGCACAGTCAAAACAAACATGATTTGTGCTTTACGTGTGCAAAAAACTGCTTTTTATAAGGGTTGGGTAATATTAAGACTAGATAATCTAGTATTGATTATACAATATTTATAATATCAATAAGATAATTTCTTATTTTTATCCCTTTTATAGAGAAAACACAACAACAGCAGGAAGACTCCGTAAACATTCCCATAGGTGTCGAAAAAAAACGAAACCAATAATGAATGGGTATGGAAACAAATAAGTTTTTTTGAACGTAAAAATCTATGACCAGCAGGGATATAAAACAGCGTCTTAGAATGGACATTTTCGCCTAATTTGATATTTAATAAAATATGCTTTTTAACACCATCAACCCGCTAGATGACCATATGTTACTATATTATCATTTATAAAATGCCAATCTTGTGTGGTATTTTAAACTGAATCGTGTAACCATAAAATAGTCATAAAACTATATATCGGTAGAAAAATGATGTTTATTATGATGCAAATAATCTTCATTATTATTTGAATATTTTTTATTAATATGAGAAATCTGTTATGCATGTAGTTTGGTTTGCACCTTTATTACGAAACACCCAAAACCTTATCCGGTTGTATACTTCCATGCAGTATGACACAAAGAACGCGAGCATCCACAAAATTTGAGTCATTTATATAGAAGTAAATATGCAAATAGTATTTAATCTTTGTAAAATTCACTTCGTTGGATGAAATGCAAGCTTCAATGTATAGAAAAAGTGCATGAAATGTTACGCTGAACCAATGTTTCTTCACAAATAATAAAAAAATATCATATTTTTTTAATTGGTAAACAGCATCAAAAAGCGTGCAATTTTTGATTAGTTTGTTTCCATTTATTATATTTGCATTGGTTCTCTAATTTTCGTCTTTTTAGCCGTGGCAATATTATTAATTGAATTATATATATTATAACCCATCCCTACTTTTTATATATGAAAAATGCGGTTCTATTTTATAGAAACACAATTTGATGTATAGCTATACTTTTATGTGTCAAATTTTATTTAGCCTTAATAAAAGTTAGAAATTCTTTTGCGTGTATTCGCATTCTTGTATTCCGCAATGATAATGTTACATAAACCAGATGATTTAGTATAGAAAATCGTAAAGCAACACATAAAAAATATAAAAAAGTTTACGCGAAAGTATAAAAACTGCTATTCTATATTTTGCCGTCATTTTTTGTAGCAAAATGATAACAAGCTTCTTGCTTCGGGACATAACTTATGTAAAGAAAATTTGTGTTATTCTCCGAAAATTTTTAATCGCTCCAATATTACTTGCAAAGACGCCTGCGCGGAACACATTGAACAATGCGTATAAATGCCTGATCTAAGGTTACATCTTTTCTGTCTGATTAAAAAAAAGTAAGTTTATACTCTCTTTTAGTAAAAAACTACTAAAAAAAGCATATTTTTGGGAGCACATACGATTAACCGTTATTAAAATTATTATCTAACACCCGTAAAAAAACCATTTTGTATTCAGATGCAAACAAACTTGCAACCTTTTTTAGAAAAATCCGATTTCTTACTTTTTTTTTACGATAAAAAAATCAATTGAAAAATAATTAATGTATAATATAAAAAACGCGGCAAAAGCACGGTAAAGCTGTAGATATAATTTTTAAATAAGTTTTCTAACTTGTATAGCATAAAATGTGATACGACGTAAACGCTACGTTATAAAAATATATTCATTAGAAGTTTTAAGCTTAAAAATGAAGCGTCGAATCTTATGCATATTAAAAAAATATTGCTTTTGTCATCGGTAACGTTGCTTTTTTGCATACACACGATAATCTATACCATGATTTTTTTTGAAATATAACAATGACGTGAATACAAGTGCAAGAAATTGCTTTTAATCATTGCAAGATAGACTCCTTGTAACTATAATTTTTATGCAGAAAAAAAACTGCAAAATTGCAGTGAATTAGTTCAGTTTTAGTTTGTTAAGTTTTTATGTTTAAGGTGTCAAAATGCTGTTTTGCATTGGCGATTTCCATTACTGCGTGTATTTGAAAGTTTTTTGAACTTGGCGATTTTATGAGTCATCTGATAACTAACTTACAACAGAATTTTATGCAGATATACATCTTGATGCAACACGCATAAAACCTAATGCTGCTACAAGATAATCCAATTTTCAAGTAAAATTTTACGTGCCTTGTTGTAATTGAAAAAAAATTTATTACAATTTAGGTATGGTATACAGTATTGTTGAATCATTGTTTAATAACTACGAAGCAGGGACATCAAACTCATAATGGACACCTGCCATATTTGCCATACAATATATGGCTATTATGAACGGTTTTTTTATACAAGGTTTCAGTTTTTTGTATTTATATCCATATTTCTCGAACATTTTACCAGTTTTTTGCTAGTTTCTTGTATTTTTAGAAACTGCATTTTCACCCCATAATGAAAATTTGAATTCAGAAAGATATTTAATTTTATTTGAAAAAGAAAACAATAAGTAGTTGATATGATAATAAAGTGTAAACGCGTCAACGGAACATGAAGAATAGACACGATATTATGCATCACATTTTTGTTCTCTTAGTAAGATTGTGAATTAAAAATAAATGCTTTTGTGTCCGGTGAGAGATAAACAAATTATTATAAAAATACAAATGGTACAAATGGTACAAATATAGTTTTCTATTGCAAAAAATTTGATCTTTACGAAAACGGCAAACTGTTTTTCTATTTATTGCGCGTATAAAAATTTATTAGTGCAAATTAATTCTAACAAAATTTATAGCTACTTATACATAAAAAACATACAGATTTTTTATCAAAATAATTTTCTACTATAAAAACGCACCATTTGTTGGAAGTACCATATTTGGAAAAAATGGCATTATGGGCGGGAACGAAAAAATTACAGCTCGCCTCTAATTCCATACTATTTCGGTATACCTGCCATTCAGTAACTGCATGCACATGTCGCAATGCTGATGTGTTTGCATTTTTCGCATCGACACCATTTTAATCAGTTTTGATATCTACAAAAAATCTCTGGAGGGTTTAAATGTTATTAATCAAAACACGAAAAAAATTGTATAAAATTATGTAAATCAATAAAAAAATATATTTTTTTCTGTACAGAAAGTAATATATATTCATATAAAGGTAGTGTAATTGTTACAAATATAAAACCTGAAAATTTTATATTTTGGCTAAATTATCAATGTCAACTGTTTGAAGCACAAAATATCGCGTTTATTGTGTTATATCTTTAAATTACACAGAATAAGTGAATTGTAAAATTCCGGCGATTAAAGTTGTACTCTATAATTTTCTAACCTTGGCATATAGCGTAAGAAAAGTAGAAATTCAAAAGACCATAAGTAGCATTGTATTTTCAGGTAATGTATTTTTTATATTGTAAATAGTCTATTAGTACTTGTTCTTTTATGCATTTAAAATGTTAAATAAAAAGACATAAGAGATTACTATTCTAAAAAAAAAAAATATATAATTAGATCAAGCAATTTTGAACCAGGAAATCTAGTTACAGCAATATTACCGTTAGATCTTACAAAAAAAAATCGCCAATTTTTTTTTCATAGCAACTAAAAGTTTTGCCTTCTTTTACCTGCCATCTTCTGCAGGCTTGCGTAGATGCAATGCAAAAAACGTTTGCACAGTTATGAGACACCTGTAGATGTAAAAAAAGACAACGCAACTGAATAGATGTTTCCTTCTATACTTAGTTGTCCATTATATGGTGGTCATTTATCTGAGTCGTTAGCAATCCTGCAAGAAAACTTTTCATATAAAATTAATTTTTATAGAAATGTTGTTTGTTTACAATATGGTTACTTTTAAATGTTATTTTTTTTTCCACGAGCTTGCAAACTTATTGAGATCAATTTTTTACTCAATTTTTGTTTTTTTCAGCATCATATTTTATCGATTTACACCGATATATCTCGTAAACAGTCTTTTTTTTGTATTTTACCTTATAACGACAAGGAAATAGATTCATAAATTATTCTCTGATAACTAGCAGATTGCAAGTCTTTGCTTTACGCTTTATTTTGTCTCATTAGTATAGTTGCATTAATTGACAACAGAGGCAGACAAATGTAAGCATGATTTATTATATTTTATGTCTTAATTTTCAAGTATATATCAAAAATCTGGAAAATAGTATAAAAAAAGTATATTAAAGCGTTTTAACATATGAAAAAAAAAACATGCAACCGAAGCTGATATTTCTAGGTGGCTGTTAACCATAACATTTACTGAAATACCCTTACTTAGTTGTAGAAATTACATATTTTGACGTGTTTACATGCACTTCAATATGTTGAGAAAGGAATGCACAAAACTTGTAGTTGTGACCAAGGCGTTAAATGCCATATTGTTTTCTATCATATCACAAAAAGATTTTGATTGATTTTTCAGGTGTAAAGTTTGTCGATAAAATTTTATTCCCTAAATTTAAGGTTACACTAGAACGACGCAAGAGTTACCAGGTGACAGACAAAACTAAGTTGTAATTTTGCTCGATTTAATATGTAAAAGCCTGTAAAAACCTATGCATTTTTTTTAAGTATGCTTTCTTTTACGTGTCCTCGCAAGGTAATATTTTTACAAATCAGCCTAAAAAGGGCAAAAGTTTGTCTCTATCAGCATTGTCAGTTACTTTTGTACATAAATTACATCTTTTTTAGCTACGAAACATAAAAACTGTTATTTTTGTATATTCTTGCGAAAAAAAATACTGTCTTATGCAGTAAGTATTTATAGGCTAAATGATTTGTAGACCAAAAATATAGGAGAACTAAAAGAATATTGACTAAAGGATCTTGCTTAAAGGTTTTTGTTAGCCACTTTTGTGAGCAAAAAAAAAAAAGCAACAGACAACTATTTAATCCAAATGTCATTTGTACAAATTGCACATGATAAAATTCTTCCACCTTTTGCAATTTTGTTTTACAAATACAAAAATCTTATCTAGACTTACAAGCTTAAAATCTAGATCTATGGTACTCTGTATGTCTTAATTACATTAAAGCTATTTATCACAAAGTATTTGTAATTTTAAGCATGTTTATACAGTGTTATCTATAATAATGTAGCTTTGTAAACCACTTTGTTCTAAAAAAGGTCTATAGTCTGAGAAGAAAGCTGCGTGTAAATCTTAAAGATAAAAATGAAAAAAAAACTGTCGTTTGTATCGTTTACAGTTTTTTTTTTCATAAGGCAAAAGAAAAGATCTACAAAAAAATTATATATTACTGGTTATTTAACTTAATAAAATCACAAAATTAAAAAAAGTGTGTTTCGATGTTTTTTAAATTCTTTGAATGTACAAGAACACGTTTAAACTATTTAAAACAAAAAATAACGTTTGCTGCATAGCAAAAATATTTATTTATAAACATAATTGCGCACGAAACAACCAAATTGCTTGAGAATTTTGCTGTTTTGCTGTTGCTTTTGTTACAGTTCTTACATATGAAAATAGATTCAGAGTTGTATATGTTTAATATTTTTGTATTCTGTGTATATTTACAATAACAAAACAAGCGCGCATGATGCAAAAATCTGCATGTTCATAGGTTTTAAAAAAAGTTGTTGTATCGTTCTCAAAGTTAACCGTGGATATATTGTAGATATAATTTTAATTTATAATAGCTCGTCAAAGGATTCAATTTTTACATTTGTATACGTTCAATAAAAAAAGCATGTTTTATATATATTAAATGTATTTAAATGTATTTTTTGTTGACCAAAGTATAAAAAGAAAACATAAACAACTTAAAAACGAAATATAAGACAAAATTCGCAACACAATAATAGTGCAAAATGTCTTTACTAGAGCTAGTTCTTTCTAAGAAATGTTATGCTATACGGTTTTTTAACAATAGTGAATAAAATATAATTAATCTCAAAATGCAAAAAATAAACAAACATTCTGTAAAATTACAAACCATTAACACTGCAACTAACGAAAAACAATGCATTAAGTTCAATCAATTGTAATATTTACATACTTTTGTACAACCTGAGGAAACACTTTTATACTAAGTAACCCCGATATTAAAATTAAACTGTTTTTTTAAATGTTAGTAATGCAGTGTGCAAATAGCCTTTATTCTGTCTTTTTTACATTTTACCAAAATCTTTTTTTATGTACAATAACAAAGCGTAACAAAAGTACATTTTAATGTTCTTTTATCTGTATAATTTACGTCTTACACTTATATAAAAAACAAACGATAGACATTTTTTTTTGTAGCAAACTACTAGTCAGGGTAGGAATGGGCCGGTTATAGATTCCGGCCATTTTTTGCTAAAAATTGACCGGTTTCGGGGATTTCTTTTGCAAAAAAAACATCCGGTTCCGGTCCTGAAAAACAAAATCTGGCCGGTTTTCCAAAAAAACCGGTGTCATGTAAAATTTTCGTATTTGTATTAATTTTCGTTTTCTGTTAAATCTTCGAAAAATCAATAAAACCGATTATAATTAAAATAAATAAATATAGAGGTACGTAAATAAAAAAAAATAAAAAAAAAATCACTTTATTTTTTTTACTATACAAAAAGGAAACGAATAACTCTTTGAACTAAAAGATACCATAAAAAACACCCAATGACATAAAAAAAATCATTTATAAACGTACACAGACTAAGACTATGTGTAAAAATCACATTTCGGTGGAAGTTTTTTTTTAGCAGAAAAAAATCAATAAAAGTGTTTTTTGTTACAAAGCAATGCGAATATAAAAATAAAAAGACCCATTAAAGCATATTATTGATTTTTCTCATGAATATTCGCTTTCTAATTTTTATTTTCGACAATTTTTAAATCTGAAAATTTTACAGCGAACGAAAATTTTACTGTAAAATTTTTGTTTTTTACCAAAATAATTTTGACAATTTGACAAAAAAAAACCTAATAAATTTTCGAGTTTCTAGTATTTACAGGAATTAAAATGTAAAAAAATTAAACCCCATACTCAGATTAAGAATTAAAATTATGGGTCCCAGCATAGGCGTAGCTTGGGGGGGGGGGATAGGGGGGACAAAACCCCCCCTTCCAAAATTTTTTTACGCCTGAATTTAAGGGGGGTCTAAATTTGGGGTAAAAAAATTGAGCATAACCCCCCTTGATAAATTATTATTTTTTAAAACATGAATAAAATATTTTTTTTATGATCAAATATTTCACGTAGTTCA
>JAQFYM010006130.1:0-12164 GCA_034694785.1 Agrenia bidenticulata
TTTACATAATCATGTAAGTTTGTGTTTATAATTTATAAAAATATGTTGTATCATAGTAAACAATCATATTTTATTTTTGTACAATAAATTGGGATCAGACTTAACCGCAAACAAGTCTTTTTAACTTGCAATCGTTACAGATCTATTGTTAAAAAGTTTTTTTTTTTTGCAAACCCGATATGGCAGCATGTAGACGGTTATAATTGATTGCAATAAAATTGAGTTTGATCGCAAACGGCCATTACTTAGGTACAAACGATCGCGACTGTTTGCAAACAACAGGATTGGTTATAAACAATACAGATTAAAAAAACTTCCTGTATAGTCATCTTTTATTTTTATACCAACAAATACAAACTATATATTTAAATATTAATACAAGAGCATATGCGCAAATCTTTTACACATATACTTTAAATTGCCTTTATTTATTGTCGCAAAATTGAACACTTCTTTATGGGCGTGTATTTTTAATACGTTGTGTTTAACCATTACATTTTTAGCGTCAACATTTTTCGTGCCAAGTAACGTAACAGAGAAACTCGTTACATTGTTAGAACAGTGACTTTTGTATATCTCTACGTTTTGGTCTGTAAATATACGATATTTTATAGTAAACTCAATATCTACCTGTTAACTCGTTTTTTTTTTTTTTAATAGAGCAAGATTTTTATGTAATTTTTTTTTAAAAGGCAAACGAAAAAAGCTTTAAAAAAGTTTTGAGCTTTTATTTTTATTGATAGACTTATTTAGTTTTGCGTTAAATTAAATAATTTTATATAAAGCAATGGATAACGTTACGTAAAAGTAAACACACGGCTTAAGCAGCTGGACTAAATTTAAATATTAGAGATACGTAAATCATTCTTATTTGTTATTTGCATATATTTTGTTATTTCTGATGAGTAAAGTTCATTTGTTCAAAATTTTTATGTTATCAAATGCCACAGATTTGATTAGACACGTTTTTAACAGAATTAATAGAAATTAATGCACAAAAACACAAAATGCAATTTAAAAACTAAGTAGATCTATAAAAATCTATTGTTGCATAATCGAATCTCCTAGTTTTCTTTTTCTGCAGAAAGTGTTTTGTTTTTACTGCCCGAATTGTTTTATTTTCTTCATATTAGCTTTTTTTTTATAAAAAAGCCAAAAAATAGCTAATTTTGTGTTTGACGCCTACCTCTACAGTAGCAGATAAGTGTAAAAGCTACAAACCGTGTATATCCAAAATTGGCAATCTATCCTGTAAACAACTCTAGGAGTCTGTTTATGGATATTCAGATAAGATGTAAATTTATCGTATAAAACGAAATTTAATATAAATTCATTTTTTGTGTAGTTTTTATGCAAAACAAAATATTTGTCACCCTCAGATTTCATGTTGAAAATCTTCATTACTACAATCAAAATGCACAAATTATCACAATACCTTTGACTTACAAAATGTAGCATATCCCAAACTTAAAATATTTCATTCATTTGTATAATCATTTATACAGCTTTTTGAAAAAACCCTGTTTTAAAATCTTACTACATCTAAAAACTCGAGGAATAGTAAAAAATTTACATTAAGCAAGTAAAAAAGTTTATAATATATTTATTTATAGAATTGTTAGACTTAATAAGATAAAATAACAAAAAAAGTGCAAATTAAATTTCTAATAAAAAATAATCAAATCAAAAAATTTTTTTCAGGTCGTAAAGAAACTCTAGAATAAGCTAAATGCTGTGTGTTTGACTCGCATAAAGATATTGAAATATATGAATATGGTGAGGAAATAATCAGCTTTATGCATGTTACTTTTCCTTCATAAAAACTAAAATATCATTAATGAAAATCCTTAGATCGAATAGTTGCAAACTGTTTGTTTGGCAAATATCTAAAACACGTAGTTCTGTTTTTTAATTTAGATTATATAAGCTTAAACTTGTAATTCGTTTTTCTTTATAGTGTAAAGATATAAAGTATCACATTTATTCTCAGTGAACAACTAATGTAAAAAAATGACAAAAAAACAAATATAAATTGAACATAACCAGTGTGCAAATAAATAGCTGGTTTTTATGTATGATCAATTGACAGGTTTTTTGTATTTTTCGTTAAAACAACAGCTTTCGGAGTCATTAAATATTAAACGCCTTCACTTTATTACTGGAGTTTACTAGTTCCATACAATAAAACTTTTTATCTGTTCAAATTATGGCATTGTTACTTTCTAAAAACTCTTCAAGTTCATAAGGTTTTATTTTATTATTATAATATCTAAGTTTTTGTTTTTTTTAACGTATAAAACAAATATAAATACGACAATAGTACTTGAAAACCAAAATACGTACTTCGTAAGCTTTTTGCAAAAATTTACTGCTTATGCTTAAGAGATACCCAAAACTTATACGTGGTTAAAATTAAAAGAAATTCTCGCAAGTTCATGTAAATTCTAAATCTTTAAGACATACAAATTTTAATGCAAAATTGTGCCGAATCGTTCTGCATGTATTGTCCCCCTTAATAATATTTTTTTTTACATAAGTATTTAAATTACACGATATACATGTAGAATTTTTTTTTTTTTAATGTTTATGGTTTACACAACTTTCTAAATATTCTATTTGTTTCTAGTCACTGGATTCTATACATTTTTTACGTACACATTCCTTCTAATAATCTTTATTCTGAAATCTTTAACAGATAGGCATAATGGTTTCAACAACTTTTATCCTATGATATTTGTATATATTCCGTTCATATGCATAGAAGGGTTTTTTATGTGCGGTCATACAATTAAGTTTTTATGAGTTTTTTTTTACGTTTTAAAAACAACTTTATACTAAAACTAAATTTTTTTTTACGCTAACAATTTTTGTACATTTCATATTAAAAAATATGCTTATGATAAGCCATAATTATAGTTTGCACGTGGCAAGTTAGAGTTCTCCTAGACGTAAGCGAAAAAAAAGCTACTCTGCTTATGTTAGTACATTACCTGTTACAATAGCGCAATAAATATTTTGAAAATTTTTCCGTACTACCTTGTAACATAAAATACTAAATACAAAGGCATTTTCTTATTTATGATAGCCATCAGTAGCTGCGGCCGGTTTAAAGCAGAGCTTCTGAAATGATAGAAAAGTTAAAAACGTGTCACCGGTTGTTCTATCTTTTTGTAACAAGGTAAAACTATCGTTAAAATCGTATTATTTATATTATTACAAATTTTTAATTTTTTTACCTATGGGTACAAGTACATAAAATTCACTACTTTTTTAATAATTTTTTGTTGTTTGACAATAGAAAAAACTGAGTTGGTTCGTATATTAAGCTTACATTTATAAAATGTTTGATATGTATTTGAACTGTACAAGCTAAAATTATATATTTTAAGATTTTTTTTCAATAAAGCTCAATAAAAAATAGTGTGCATGCATTGATTGTGCAAAAACGGGTGCTATGGATTCGTTCTTTTCTTTATTCACACATTATCAAAAATTTAATAAAACATCAAAAAATGACACGGAAAATTGTTTTAAAGGATAAATGATATTAAGGAATACTAATTATTGCATACCTGGATACATTAATTTTACTAATAAATTAAATTTTTTAATTTCGGGCTAATTGCAAGACACATATATGCATTTACACAATTTCTTGTAAAATTTATATACATTTACAAGGAGATTTTTTAGGTTGAAACCCGACCGGGAAATATACAGAAACTGGGGTCTCGCGTCGGTAATAAATCTGTTTGTTCTAAATTTTGTATAAAAAATCTACAGTGGACCAAGTCTTATATGAATTAACTTACAAAATAAAGCGTTTCTGGCATTTTAAACATTTAAATATAAAATAGTCGGTAATTGCTCCAAAAAAACAAAAGACAATCACGAAAAGATACAAAAAACTATACCTTTACAACTAACAAAAACATAATGATAATATCTTCTGTACGACAAATCTAATAAAAATACATGCAACAATTAGTTGTGTATAGTGTAGAACTTTTGTATGTATTTTGCTTGTGAACTTAGCAGTATAGACAAATGACTTTTGTCGATTAAAAAAAAAAAAAAACTTTTATTGTGGTGACTTTCAGATAAATTATCTAACAAGAAATATTTTGAAAACCTGTTCAAACTTATCTAATTATTTAGGTTTGTTCTATCTTGAAGATATACTAGGACAAACCGCAGTTCTGTTGTTATAAGCTGTTATTTCAATATCTGTTTTGGTAAAGATCTATGGTTCTCTATAATTTATACTGCAAATACCCATAACATATGTACGGCATACAGTTTTTTTAGAAAAAAAGCTGTAAGAATTTTTTGATAAATAATATTATGTGTATTTTTTTATACTCGACTTTAAATCGCAAAGGTAATCTTTATTATTAAAATTTTTTTAAAGTGTTTGGCGTACTAATTAAATGCTATACAAAAAATTCTTTAAAAAAGAAACTGTTATTAAGCAAGAAAAGACAAGTAACAATGAAATAGCAGACATATAAAAAAATATAAAATATACAAAAATACAAATTGTTTATATTTTTTGCTCTTACATGCGTCTTGTACAGCTTGTTACGTCTTAGTGTGTAGCGTGTACAATAGAAACAGAATTTGCTGTATGTATAAATAAAAAGCAATATAACGAAAGAGAATCTGACAATATATAACAGAAAAGTTGTGTATTTAAAGGCTATAGTGTGTCACGAGGCATATACAGACTATGTAATTTTGCTTTTTGCGTAAAAATGTGTATAGAATGTTTTACAGAGGTTTGGATCTTAATATTAGTTGTAATAAATTGATATTTTGCTAAAACCATTAAGTAAAATATTCAGATCTTTCTAGGACGACACGGTATAGCGTATGAACAAACATCAACTAATTTTTTTTCTTTTTTTATAACCTAAAATTTCATTTCACATCTTTTTGCTTTTTGTATTTTTTTGATGCTGTCGATCCTTTAACAAAGCATTAAATACCAACATTTTTTTTTGTTTGTTACGCATATATATAATGTGATATATTTGTATTTTGTGTCGCTCGAAAAATTGAATTAAATAGTTTATAGTGTTTTAAAATGATTTTTTATAAACAATACAGAATAATACGTAGCATATACATAAGTATACATTGGAAATACTATTAAAATCTTTTTTGTATACTTTTGGCATTTCTTGGATTGCAGATTATTGTCGTTAAAGAAAATATATAACTAAAGTCACAAAAAAACAACTGGATAGTTGACTATTTTTTGTTTAAGTTTGTTGTGTCACAAATATTAAAACTTGATAAAAAGACTACCGGATGCAATTTTTTTGCGAATTTGGCCTATTGTAGACTTTATACAAAAGCTTACAGATAAACTTAATACTAAACTAAAACAAAAACAATTTGCAAAACTCATGCCTTATTTTCAGCTTTATAAAGCTATTGAATTTTTTTTGCATTTGTAATTTTGCATATACTGCTAAATATCTGCTTTCTGTTGACCTGTACAAAAAAAGATGCTAAAGTGGTTTCTGCGTTGTTTTAACTTGCATTATATACAGGATTTATGACCGTAGACATTAAATAATAAAATTTTGTAGAGGTGTAAATATACAAAAAAACACAGCTCACAACGCATAAATGCAGCTGGTACAGTAAATACGGCAGCCTCTTACTTCTTTTTACAAAAAAAAATGCACATGTAAATATAACCTTAACTTTATTTACATACGTTTCGATAAAACACAATTAACCTAAACATAAAAAGCCAAATGATATATTTTAAGAATGTAAGCAAATTTTATGGTAGGCATAATAAAAACACCAACTAACCTAGTAAAACAAAATGCAACCGTAGAAACAGTTTTTCCATTTTTGTTCCTGCGTTTTACTCATATTCCTGTTGCCGCTGTACAAGCGCTCGTTGTCTTTAATGAGCATACCAACTTTTATGTTGTAGAAAAATTTTTAATAACATAAAAAAAGCCAGAAATATCTTTAAAATGTTGTTTTTAGATTTTTAGTATTTAAAGACGTACATTGATATAATGCGCTGAATTTTTTTTTAAAAAAATTTTTTTTATATGCTGCTGCAGTGGCGTACCCAGGAATTTTTTGAGCCAGGGCGTCAGTGTTTTCAAAAAAAAAACGTAAAAGCACTAAAACCTTGTTTAATGATGTTTTATAGTTTGTATTTTTTTTTGAAATGATTTTATTTAAAAAATTTTTTTTTTCAATCCTTCATATATATAAAAATCAGCTAAAAAAGACACCCATTTATAAGCAGCCACAAAAAAATATTTCTTTAGAGGAAGGGGGTACATCTTCCTAGCCCTTTTTGGTACGCCACTGTGCGGATGTTAACAGGAGGAATATATATAAGCGGTGAAATGCAAGACATAGAATTTTAAAAAAATGAACTCGGATGACAAAAAGTATATAGGCACAGTATATTCAGATGTAATATATATTTATTTTTAGGTATAAAAAAAAGCTTTAAAGTTAAAACAAAAAAAAACGAGAAACAAAAAATTGTCAGTAAAAGAGAAAAAAAGAGCGCTTGATATTTTATGAAACCAGGGTTGCCAGATTTTTTGACTTGTCTAAACCAAACACCAAATAAAAAAAAACGTCTACAAAAATTGCTGCAACTATACCTACGCACTTTGTGCTGGGTACAAAGTCAGGGGTTATATAACAAGGCTTGAAATAACATATGGAAAACAACTAATAAAATTTAACTTGTATATGTTGTACAATCTTATCCTTTGCAAAACCATTCTTGTGTCTCTAGTACATTAAACAGATGCACAATTGATTTATATTGCCTCGTGGTCAATAGCACAGCCTTCTTTATACGGAAAAACCACAATTTTGGTAGGACTAGTCGCTTTTTCGTTTGTTGTTTTTTTTAGTTGCAAATTGATTTTTCAAAGTTTTTTATAATTCAAAAACATGAATCTGAACTATGCAAACATTACCAAACTAGTTTGACGGGTATCCAACAGGTCTTCCTCTTCTTTGAAATTTAAATAAAAATGATAAACATAATAAATTCAATTTACAAGTCAACGTCTGAAATTTATTTTTAAAGTATAATTTTAAGCAAAATGATCGATTAGTAAATAACAATATTCGACATGTAAAATTTTTTTTTAACACCTTTGAAACATTAATTTTATATAATCGGGTTCATAAACCGAGAAATAAACTAGGTTAAAGTATGGCACATAATTTTTTACTTTGAAATTATAACCTAAATCTGTTTTAATATTTTCTAATTGAAGTTACAATCTTCTAGATACAAAATCTGTGTATAATAATTTTTATTTTACTAATAAAATTAAAACAATAGTTCGGTAATAATGCAACATAGAAGCTTGCGGAAAATCACAACTGCGGTGATTTTAAAAAAAAAATAAAATGAAAATAAAACCCAGAAAAATGAGTATGAAACCAAATCTGGTTTATGGTTTTTTTTAGAAGTAAAAAAAACAGGAAAATTAAATCTGGTTGTAAAAAACCAAATTGGCAACCTAAACTTGAGTAAAAGTTATATACTTTCTCCATACCAAAATTATTGTCCTGTTTTTAAAATTGGTATGAATATGGCTTAAAAACAAATAAAAAACACATTATATTTTAGTAATTTCAAAATGCTTATTTTTTTTTTGTTCTGGCAATATCTTATTAAATTCTACAAGTTGTAAAGTTCGGTGTTATTTTTATTAAATAGCACCCCCTCGGCTACAAAAAATAGAGGACACATAGATTGAAAAATAATTTGTAATTAAATTCAGATAACGACAGTACGTAATCCTGTACTTCAACTATCATTTTACTCTAAGTAGTATTGATAATAGTTATTTTTCCTCTTGAGGTTCTCGGTAGAAACACATTTTGTTAAATGAATTCTGAACGTACAAGAAGGACAGCTTCTTCATATATTGAATAACATATCTAAAATTAGCAGCCTCTTGACAATTGCTGTAATGACGCGGTTTCTTGCATATTACCTGTAGCGCGTCATTATTTATTCTTTTAAGTACTATTTATTCCACCGTCACATGGCTATCTCTACTTGTCAACCCGGCAGGAATATGCAAAAAGAACATGTTTAGCCTTTTGTCATGGCTTGCGAATATACCATCGGAATGGATCGACAAGCTTTAACTCACGCGACCAGTCTTAGAATTGGAATGTTGAGACACAAAAGGAGCAATCACCTTTTTACACCATTTGAGTAAAAAGATTGCCTCATCCATCCCTTGAAATTTGTGGCATAAAAAATATCACCCGGGTAGGTATTTTCGGTTCGTGGAAATTCTCGGTTTTTTTACCAGCTTAAATGCTGTCATACACTTAAAATGGTGGCAACTTTGTGCCGTTGGAGCAGACAGTAACCTTTTACTACTTTTTGCGTTCATGAATCTTGTTTCTTTATTGCCACTGATTATACCCCCTTTCGGGAAATTGTTTTTCTACCACTATTCTTATATAAAAGTTTTTTTTTTCGTCCATATGTATGTATAAAATGTATTTGTAAAACCCCCTTATACATGACTAATTTAATATAAAAATCATTAAGTCTTCTTCTTTCTTCAGTTATTGTCAAGGTGCTGGGCTTCGTACACGCTCATATTGAAAACCCGTTTCTCTTAAAAAACGACTTATAAATTGACGTATCTCACTAAAACCCAAAGACCTCGCCTCTTCTATATTCTACGAAAAAAAAAAAACTATAATCTGACGCTTACAATTTGTCTTAAAGCTCATTTTTTGTTTACAAAGGTGCGTATGTGCTCATCATACGTACACAAGATAGTTTTTATTCTGAATTTAATGATTTACGATCTTTATAAACTAGTTAATTTGCTCGACTAGTGCTTCCATTTATTAAATTGATTATTTGTAAAGTATATTAAGTTCAAATCTGAAAGTTATATATATGATTGTCTTTCTGCTTTTTAAAAACGCCATTTTTTCTTCATCAAAAATCTTCTTCTCACCATAATATGGGATAAATTATTTATAAGATAATACTAAAATGTGCTTACTGGGAAATACAATTCTAACAATAACTACGGTAGACATTTTTGCAACGAACAGAAGCATAATAAAAAAGAAACGCTTATTTTTATAATTTTAGAGATAATAAATTATGTAACAAGTTTTTGTGTATCCTAAATCTAATTACATGCGTCTTTTATATATAAAAAAATCATATTTAATACAAGGAAAAACATCGATAAGAGGCTTTACACCAAACTAGTCATATAATTTACTTTGAGCGCAAAAATATGCGTCTTTGTGGCTCTTCTGAACTTCGTTTAGTTTCAGATGGCATAAAAATATAAACTGCACAAATAGTTTTAGTGCAATTTTTTTATACAAACTAAACAAGTATTTTAATACGGAGGGTGTATTTTTTTATGTTTTGACCGGACATATATATATATATTTTAACTAAATGTACAAAACATAAACAAGAAATGTTAAAAAAATATCATGAGGCGATGTACTGCAATTTTTTTCTGTCTATCACCTTGCAAGGTAATAGATATTTCATTGTGTATTAAAATTTATTTAATTACATAATTTGATAAACTTTAATATCTTTTACGACATTTTTATACGTATTTATGTAATTTTAGTGTACTTATTTGTCCCAACAAAGTTATTTACTATAAAGACTATGTGTAAAAAAATTTTTAAGAAATGTCAAAATATTTTTTTGTATTTAAATTAGATTCAGAATATGTGTTATTGCTACTTTAAGTATACAAATAACCTTTATACAGAATGCATAATTTCTATCTGCTCGGTAACGGATTCTTTGTAACTAACATTTTAAACTGCAAAAAAACTTATAAGCAATTTAAAGCTTTTCTCTTCCAGGCGACAAAGTATTAATGTGTATATGGCATCTGTAAATATAGATTTTATGTAGTATTACACTGTAAATTTACTATATTGTATTGTAAAGTTATGTTTACTAATGTGATAAGTCTATATTTTTATATATAAGAAAGAAATTTGTAGTTTAACAGTGTTTTACAGATGCATCGCTAAAACTTGTATACAGATCTTATTAGTAATTTTGCTGTTTTTTATGACTTGTGGTAGACAACCCAACAAAAAAAAAATCACTAATACTAATAGAACTAACAATAAGCATAGACTTTTGCTCTAAATAAACTTACCAGCTGCGTATAATGCGCAACAGTGTACCAAAAAAAAAATGCGAACTTGTAGATGTAATAAGGTTGCTTTATATCGTAAAATTTAAAGACGTAATGCTGCTGAAAACAAATAACTTAAAACTCCACTATGATGACTTCTATTATTTTTTCGTAAAGATAATTTTTTTTAATGCTTAAATACAAGTATATATTAGAATTTTCATTTTTTTTGCACAAAAATTGTAAGATTAAACATGATTTTACTCTACAAGAACGCTAGAAAAAATTAAACAGTTTTATCACGACAAATCATATATTAAAATACAAAAATAAGGAATTAGATGTATCAACATTATCGATAAGTCTAAGAAAATATTAAAAACCAATAAGTTCAAAAAGTAAAAATATCTGTATCAAATCGTGTTAGGTTGGAAAAGTCATATCCGAGTTAGGGAAGGTTTGGTTCCACCCACGATTTACAATCAATATTTACATAATTTTTTATTTTTGTTTCGCATAACTTCTGCAACGTCTGAAAATCCCTATAACTTTTATTATGTATTAACAACATTTTTCTGTATTAATTACGTAAAAACGCCTCTTGCAATAATAATTATTATCTTACATAATAACTCTAAACAATTTGCACAGTTATAAGATGTTGTAGGTAATAAGTCTATATTGAAATATGTCTCATCAATTTTCTTGTTTTTTAAACAAATACTAAGCATATATTGTACAAAACTTTAAAATGGGTATGGGCCTCAATTCTTTCAACGATACTTTTTCTTGTAAATTTATTTTTTTTTTCTTTTCTATAATTTCAAATCTGCTTCTTTTTGACTTAAAACTTTAACAACGCCACTATTAAAAGATTTTGATTAGGATTTGCCGCATCAACACTAGGAAATTAAACTCTAAATTTTTGTCAGAAGAGGATCATAGAAAATTTAATTTGTTTTGATACTAAGATTAAGATTAAAAGCGCAAATAAAAAGGATTAAAATTTTTCTAGGCGGGTTCAAACCCTCTTTGACCCTCATGAATGACCATCCTGATTACTGACCTATCCGAATGCAAATTTAACAAATTCCACGAATTATAGTTAGAATTTTTTTAGGCAAAATATTGGTTTATAAAGCTTTTATCAAGTAATTACGGCAAAAATGCTTTTTTGCGGTTTGCATATTATAAAATGTTGTAATTTGAAGAATTTCTAGATCTTCTGTTTTAAGTACTGTATTGTAAACAGCAGTACTTTTAACTACAATTAATAAGTACATGTATGTCATTTTGTTGTATATTAGTTTTTATTTTAAAAAAACAATTATTAACTGTACTTCTATTGCTTAAACAGTTTTGGAACTACAGAATAAAGCATACTCCTTTTTTTACTTTTTACAAAAAAAGAATTTGATAACTTCAACAAATTGCTCTTTTAATAATCTACAAGTTTCAGTTGATTTTATATAAAGAAAAATCATATTGATTTTAAATTAACAAATCAAATACTTTTTAGACATATTTTATTGGTTGTTTTGCAAAATAAACGCAAAAACTATAGAAGTTATTTAAAAAACAATAAAATTTTTTTACAAATATGTTAAAAAAAACATGACAAAGCAGAAAACAATATGTTAATACAGTAGAAAAAAACGTATACCGTACAAAAACATAAATTTAAAAAGCTTTATTTGTGAAATGCTTCATTTTTGGTAAAAAAAACACCAATCAGCTTAAGTTGTTAAAATGCGCTTTATACAATGCGAGGTCTTGCAATTACATAGGCTTTTTTTTCAATATTTGTTATCATATTTTTTTGTTTATTGGTTTGTTATATTTGTGATTTTTATAAAAAAAAAAAAAACCCCGACAAAAGAAACGGTCAAATCTAAAGAAGTTTATTAAGTCAAAAGACAACGAATTACTAGACTTGTTTTTATCACAAATCATTTTTCTTTATAACTTGTAAAAAAGATGAACTGC
>JAQFYM010006131.1:0-12162 GCA_034694785.1 Agrenia bidenticulata
TTTATAGCTCATAAATATATGGCAATTTCTATAAAACATTCTTGCTTAAAAAGCTCATTCCTATATATATATTCTTCATTTTTTATTTTCCACAACATAAAATTTTTCATTTTTGGTATTCTCTGCGTCTTTACTATTGATTGCATATATATTTTTAATGTACCTTGGTTTTGTCTACAAAAGAAAATTCTTGTTTACAATTGAAATTTCCTTTTTAGAATAATTAATTGGGGCCCCACTAGTAATCATGCCTTTATAGCACCAGTGTCTATAATAACTATAAAAAGATCACTCATCTAACAAAGCAAAATAATTACTGTTATTTTTATACTCCTTTTTACTAACTTCTGCAAAAAAACTTTCTTTCTTGGGACATTGTCTAGCTAAATGCACCATTATTGCATGCAAAACTAACTACTGAACTTTTGTTTTTTGAAAAATAAACCTACACGTTACCTGCAGGTGGCCTACTTTACCACACCTATTGTACCTTCGTGTTTTATTGATATGTTTACCTACTTATTTGATCCACTTACCGCCTCTTTACAAACTTCCAATTTATCCTCATCTTCAAACATAAAAACATTTTCGATTAATTCTTGCACATTTGTGTTTCCAGATTAAACTTAAGATTTACAATTTCTGAGGTGAATTCACTTTCCTCAAAAATCAAAAATACTTATATCATCAATTGCTTTACAATATGCAAAATATCCAACCCTTTGTATAAAATCTGACCACTTTTCTTCCTTGTATTTTATGTGCTTAAAAAGTGTTTCCCCAATTCATCAACTAAAAATTGGCTCTAAATGCATTCAACTCACCTGGTAATTATTCTGCAACACTTTCATTCAAAAAACCAGTCCTTCGAACTTTTGTCAAAAATATATATAAGTGCCACCTTCTTGCCTAATATCTGCTTTTTCGCGAAATCTTGATTGCACTCAAGAAGAGACAACTGCAGTTTTACTTCGTTTCCACTCATATGTTTATAAAAATTTACACCTTCAAGATCAGCATGGTTATGAGGCACCTCTCACGACTTTTCTTGTGGTTATCGTGTTGGGCAATAATTGCATATTTTCTGCATCCTTTATCTCAACAATGACAGTTTTGGGTAATGCTGGTTTTTAGCCTGTAGGTCTGTCTGTCTTTCTTAAACGTATTGAAATAATACTAATTTTTCAAATTATAACCTCTTTATATAGCAAACATGATACACATCTCACAAACAAAAATTAATTAACACTATCTAACCAATACTATGCACTTATATGTGTAACTTAAAAAAACTAAAAAACGGTTTCACTTGGTACCAATTGTTTTTTTTAGAAAATAAGAACCTCAGCAATATGTGTAATTGTTGTAGATTATCTACCACTTATAACATCTTAAAGTATTATACATCACTATACAGACACGCGATAGAAAATAAGATATCGTTAAACATAACCGAACACCAATAAACAAATAATAGGTGTCGGACACAAAAGTATATAAGTAAACAGTTTACAAAACTACCACGAAAGACATGGTACGAGATATAAATTAAACTAACTTTTATAAAACTAACTATTCAAATAATACAAAACCTTATCTAGCTAGCTCCAGCAAACCGAATTCGACCGCACCATCAGCAAAAAACCGTTACCAAAACAAAAAACTGCCGAATGAAAAGCCAGTTTATCATAAAATAAAGGTATTTATCGGCTCTATCACCGGTCCAATTGTTAAAAGGTAAAGATTAGAACGCCTAATTCCCCCACAATACAGTAATGGGTAGTCCACTATCCGCCTCATTTAGTCATCTAATACATGGACATAAGAAAAGGCAATACAAGTTCTACAATAAAATTTCTAAATATACACTTCATCAACATTTTTAAAACAAGAAATCATTAAAAAACCGTACTTGATAATTTATCAAAAGTGTATTTAAACGAAGCTAAATTTCCGTTCCTTGAGAATAAACTTAGAAGCGCAATTGTCACTAGATGTAGCGGTATTTTAAAATATTATGAATTTATTACCAAAAACGTAACTCTTGCAAATCTATGCCTGCCAAAACATGCAGAATTAGTAATAGAGAAATCAATAATTTCTGTATCAACGGGCTCAATTATAATCAGCAAAAAGCACTTCTGGTAACATAATATTGTAGATATGATGAAAGCATATGCTTATCTTTCAAATTTTGAGAATTTAGATTTTGGTATTAGAAAGCCAAAACAAAATATAAATGCTGCTACTACATATGAAAGAAGACAAAAATTAACAAAATGATCAAAATAACATCTATTGTAAATATCATTAAAACAGCACTCATAGCACAGAAAACTGTCTGCAAACTTTTAGAACTAAACAGAACATCGCAGCAGAAAAGAAAAACAGAAACAACTAAGTGTATAATATGTGAACTCACAACCCCATCATAAAAATTGAACTAAATGGCAAAATCAATGATAATGAATGAAAAATATTAAATAAAACGGGGTCACAAAAACCATACATAAATGCGAAACTACAGAAAAGTTGGTATTGACGAAGAAAGATTTTAATGAGCAAACAACTGTTTATTTTGGAAATAATTCATCATCTGAAATATCCGGGTTTACTGCAGTAAATTTTCACTGTTTCAATTCCAAATGAAGAATTCAAATTTGATTTATACATCTTAGAAAATCTGCCTTGCGATAGAAACCTTGGAATGGATTTTTGCACAACGAATGAATTTATAATTGACTTTTTAACTATTATTTTATGAAAATAAAAAAAAAAAAAAACACTCGAAATACCAAATCATGATAATGAATGAAAAAATTGTCATTAAAAAGAAATTTTTGATAAAAATTTTTTATATCCCCGATACGAAAAATTGATAGTATGATAAAGAAAATGATGTTAAAAAATCCAGAACTAGGAAAAATTACTTAAATTGCACACTAAATAAAATTAACAACTTTAGGTCCAATACAAGCACGTCCTATTCTATACCTATTTCACTAAAAGATCGCGTAAAAAAGCAAGTTAAACTAAGAATTAAGCAAGGAGTTATTAGAAAAAGCAAAACATGTTTTGCATCACCGGCTTTTCCGATATTAAAGCGAAATAGAAATATAAGATTGGTTGTGAACTGCGTGAAACTAAACGCTAGAACCTAAAATGACCCTCATCCTTTTTCAAATGTAAGCGACTTACTTTTGCATTTGAGAGATAAAAAATTTCTTCATCAATGGTCTTCAATTTAGGATTTTACCAAATTTGTGTCGCACCTGAAGATATACATAAAACTACGTTTTTCTTACCATTCGGACATTTTGAATTTGTAAGAATGCATTTCGGACTTACTAATGCTCCGCGAACGTTTAAAAAGTGATGGTTTTTTTTTATGACATTTGACATATACAAAAACATTTCCAGATGATCTTTTGATAATAAGTAGTTATATTGAAGTATATAATCTACAGTTATAGCATATATTTAACATAATAACAGAAAACAATATTTCAATTAATTTTCAGAAAAGTAGTTTTGCACAGGATAAGATTGAATATAAAGGACATCACATTGCAGCTAAGGGTATACAGCCTGATACTTCTGCACTATATAACTGGAAAAATAATTGTATTAAACCTAAGCGCACAAAACCATAGAAGCCTAATTGGAGTTATTAATTGGTTTCGACCGTTTATTCCTGACCTTTCAACTATAATTTATCTATTGACGGAAAAACTAAAAAGTGACGAAAAAAGATTTATTTGGACGGAGAATGATACACAGATTTTCAAAGATATAATACAACATTATAAATGTGGGTATTTTACTACGACACCCAAAAGGTGATTTTCAATTTACTCTAAAAACAAAAGCAAGTGATATTAAATTTAGCGCAATATGCTTACAAGATGGAAACGTAATCGGAATGTATAGCTAGAATGTCCAAGCATCAGAAAAGAATTATACTATAGCAGGTAAAAAAAACTTTTTGCTATAATCAAAAGAACTCAAGCATTTTTGAAGTATAATTTTAACGCAGAAATTAAAGTTTTAAAAGATTATGAAAACATTATAGGCGACAAACTTCGTGAAAATTAAAGAGTCAATAAATGGAAATATGTTTTTTAGGAAGATAAAATTAATTTACAGCATATAAAAGGATTAGATAATATTGGAGCTAATTATTTTAGTTAAAATCCTATGATTTCAGAAAAAAAACGCATTTGTTAGAGACAATATTAATTGCACAAAAGAATAAAAAAATTCAGGAAAAATTAGAGGAAAAATTAAAGCTCGTGCAAATGAAAAATGACAAAGATTTTTAAATATATGTAACAAAAGAAGACGAAAGAATATTTGTGCCTGAAGAAATTTTACAAAGATTTGTAGCTACATTTTTTACAGAAATAATACATCCAGGATCTCCACAAGCTACAACACATTGAGTCCATTTTTCTCCTTCCAAATATATAAACAGTTCTACATTAGCAAATATATTCACGTGTAACTTGTCAATGAAGCAAAAATTTTAAACAACTAAGGACAGTTACACGAATATATTTTTTAATCAAAATCATTCGAACGAATATCTTCCGATATAGTAGGTCTTTTATACAGGGTAATAGACGAATGCAAAATATACATACATGCTTTTACTTTAATAGATATACATTCTGGATTAGTGAAATTAGTGATGTTGAAATAAAATTAATGAATTAAGTGTATCTAACAAATTTAAACGTAAAAGGCTAAATAAATATACTCATCCGAAAGAAAAAATTACCGACCAGGGTACACAATATACATCTGAAATATTATATCTTTTGTGTAATTAATACAATATAAAACATACATACGCATCAACTCTTAATTTAAAAGGAAACTCCGTTTCAGAACGAATAAAATAAACATTGTATCTTGATTAAAAATGCTAAAGGATATTCCAATACAAAAACGCGCTTAAAAATATTAAAAATACAATGAAATATACATCACATCGCATGACAGGATATACTACAAATAAAAGAATTCACAACTTCTATCCGTGGAATCTATTGAATCATCAAATTATTAATTAACAAAAAAAAAAAAAAATGTAAAAAACAAAATAAAAACATTAAACGCAACCAACTCAGAACGCACTAAAAAAGAAATTAATATAGGATGCTGTGTGAAGATTAAAAATATAAATTTGGATAAATTGGATAAGAACTTCAATGTACCATTTGAGGTGATTGATGTAAAAGCAAATAAAAACTCTGCCTAGTAAAAATAGAGTACAATACTGAGTGGATAAATTTTAAGAATTTACGAATTTTCCGAGGAGAGTCAGAATGTGGTGGATTAACTACCACTTATAACTTCTTTAAGTATATAACACCACTTAACAGACACACAATAGAAAAAAAACCTATCGTTAAACATTACCGAACACCAATAAACAAATGATAGCTGTCGAACACGACAGTATATAAGCAAACAGAGAAGAAGCTGCCACTGAAGCTATTGGTGGTTATTTAAATGACCCCACCTATAAAAAAACCAACTTTTCTGTTATTACAAAACCTTATCTAGCTAGCTCCTGCAGTAATTCATAATCAGCCTTGCATTAAATCACGTTTTTTTGTTTTTTTTTGATTGGTCTTTCAAGATCTATAGAAACAGTGTGCTCTTGTGTTATTGTTCTACTAAAATGGCCCTTCTGAACAAATTATTTTATTTACCGCAGATCTGTATTTTAAAATAGGCTTATTAAAAAATATATACAATAGTTACTTTTTGATTGTGCATTTATAAAATACCTAAATATTTAATTTAAAAGTCATATTCGGGACCAAAAATTTTTCGATTAGAAAAAAGCATACTATTGGGTGTAATCAATTTGTAAAAAAAGAGTCGTAATATCAAAAACAATTACCCCGTTAGACTACGTGATAGAATTAAAACTCTACATAAGCATTAAAAGAGTATTTTGATGTTATAAAACGTTCATCAAAATATGATAAAGCTATAATATCTAAGTTAAATGTAAAAATTGATGTCTAAACGTTTTATTAACGATCCCCGGGCAAAGCCTGCTACATCCAACCATGGGAAAAAAATTCACTCACTGCATACGAACCCCTGCATAATGCAACAATATTAAATTAGTCTCAAAAAAGTCAAATGAGACTTGTAAATATTAAGTCAAAAGCTGGTTTATTTGGGAAAATTTTAAGACGATCAATTGATGCCAAATCCGGCTTAATTATGCTGTTTGCATACAAGGCGATGATCATTTTAAAAGAAGAACGATACGATCAAATGCAAAGCAAGTGATTAATAAAAGCGTAAGTGAGTTAAAAAACTTGATTAACACAAAAAAAAATCAAAGTCATTACAATCCACATGGGTAAGTTTTCACAGTTTAAACTAGATCTATGTACATACCAAGATCTTTTAGCACACAGGAAGTATAATTACGATGATCGGCTTGACCTTATGTACCGAAAGTAACGAATAGGGATTTTCACATTATTACACTTGAGAAGCAATACTTAGGAAGACAACAGGTAAACGAGTACCAAAAAATATTTACGTATTTTATTTAGTTGCTGTTTTATTGGACCCAGCTGCAGAACGTGTTTAAGAATGCACTGAAAATAGTATTTAAAAGAAAAGTACAACTATTAAATTACGTAAAAATACCAATAAATGTATTTCAATTACAAATGCACAAAAAAGATAATTACAAACAGTAGATGAATTAGAAACTTATATCAAGGAAGAAAGAGGGGGGGAGGGGGGTCAAATTTTACATTTTTTATGGGGGCTTTGACCTTTAAAATTGTAAAAGAAACACTACCTTACAGTTAGAGGCAATATTTTTTTTTCAGCTCTCTCTCCCCCTTGTCCAAGAACCCCTCATACTAGCAGACTACTGGATACAACTACAAAACAATTTGAATCAACCTTTCCGGCAAGGTTTTACGAGAAATACAAAAAGCACATCACAAGTTATACGGTTTAAAAAATGCACTTTTTGTAATAAAAATAGGTCAGATGGCAGTACATTGTAGATTCGCAAATTCACAGATGAAGACAAATGCCTTGAATGCGTACAAAGACCAATACCAAGCATTTTCTTTGCTAAACCACAGATAAACAATTTATGTGTAGAAGAAAAATTATTAAGAAATAAAAGTAAAAAAGGAAATCAGCAAATATTTTACGACAAAAAAAGAAAAGTAAAAAACTTTATACAGAATGCTGAAAACCTACTTTTAAGCAATGTGAAGATGTAAAGAAGCAATATAGCAATAATAGAAAAATTCGTAACGTGAAAGCAAATTCTTTATCAATAAATCCACATATTCATATAAGATACATTTGCATAAATGGTGTAGATTTTTCGGCAATTTTATTATGGAGCTAGCCGTATTATGAAACAATGTCAGTTTTATATAAAATGCCAAGTTTAAAAGAAATACACTGCAAAAAAATTGAAAAATTTGGTATGAATATCAAAAGTACTATAGGAACTGTAAATTAAGATTTCCAAGATAAAAAGGCAAACAAAAAAAAAAAAAAAATGTAGTATAGTCATTTGATACAAAAAAAAATATTAAATTAGTATACATTAGTTAAAGAGATAACACGTATAAAAACTAATAAAGCGTATAATAAACATTAGAAATAACTTGTCGGTAAGTATGTCAAGAACAATATATAGTCACCAGATGGACAAGATTTTAAAAAAATGTGGTATGCAAATTTTAAATATTGGCATAATTACACCAAGTACAATATTTTCCTCTACCTCATTACTTTGACAGAACATAAAAGATAAGGTAAACTTTGGTTTTTTTTAACCTTTAGAATAGGGCTCTTCAAAGGTGTTCCAATAGAACATTTTTGATTTTTTGGAACCCTTATTTGAAAATGGAACATGTGAAAATAAAATGAGAAAATCGTAAAGATTGAATATATGACGATTGAAATTGGCAACGGAAGTCTAATAGGCATTACAATGATTCATGCTATCAATTGAACAAAATTTATTATTTTATGAAAACTCGTTTTTCATTCTATCTTGTAAGAAATCCAAACACTTAATTCTCATTTTGTTGGTTTTTGATCTCAAATCTAAGTTTTGATTACTTAATTACTTTCAAGACAAATAAATCTGTGTGCAAGTTACATAGAAGAGAAAACATCATAAGATACACGTGCTCTAAGTATTAATTTGGGTAAAAGTTCAAGGCTTTCTATAAGATATATATTTCAGTATATTAAATTTTCAGTTTATTTTTAGTTTCAATCCATATATTTGTATTATAGCTAAAAGCATTATCTTAAATTACAAGAAGAACCAGAAGTTTAAAAATTACCGTTATTATATATAAATAGTGCATATATATTAAACAATAGTTAACCAGAGCAAAAATTGACTTTAATTGAACTTTCATTTCTTAACTTTTGCAAATGCAATTTTAAATTGATCAAGGCTTGTATATACTTAAATTTTCGTGTTATAATAAATAAAATTGGAATCATATCACATACAATATTTTTAATTATAATCAAACTACTTAATTGTTCCATTTTGCTCGTCCAAAAGGTGTCCAAAAAAATAGGAAAAATGAAGAGCACTGCTTTAGACGATTGAATGACCAAGTTTAATTAATCCATTTTCTAAATTACTAGAGTTTTAATAATGTAATATATTGCGCAGCAAAACGTATTTTACTTAGATGGGATACAAGACAGGGCATTGACACTCAAGTTAAACAAATCTACTTATTAAATACTATTTTCTGTACAGAACGCGCGTACTACTATTCGTATTTTTGCTGTATGATTTTAAAACATGCAAGCTTTATTTCAGCGAGCTATACGTAATATATTACGTGATTTATGTGAAAAAATGTATGATATATATTGACGATATATTGATATTTGGCAAAAAAAAAAAACGAACAAGATTAAAATTATAAGAAATTGTACATAGAATACATGATTATGGATACAAGCAAAAAATGCAAAAAAAAGAATATAATGCGTTAAAAGAATTCAATTTGGGACATGAAATCGCAGAAAATTAAATCTGGCCTACGCTAAATAGAGCTCATGGCATTATAATATAAACGCACCATCAACACATATGAATTATAGAGGTTCTGTCTATTGTTAAATTTTGATTAGGGTTTTCAACCCCGGGGCCCCTGTGGTTTTTGCGGGTTTTCGTAAAAATTCTGCCCCGGGGAAAAATTTGTGTTAGTTATTTTAGTTCTATAAATGCGTGTAGCCGAAAAAAGAACTACCGAAAAATTTGCCATTAAAATAATATTGAATTTTTGTTGTTATAGTAAATAATCACGCTGTAGACTTATTATATTTACACATAAACCTTTAACGGTAATAAAAAAAAAAAAACTAAAAAACAAATCCGTAGAGAAATCAGATAAAACCATGAATCATGATAACAAGGTTCTTTCAAATAGGTTTATTAATATATAATTTTGAAACACCTGTGTTTTTTTTATAAATTATAGTAAAAACAAAAAAAAAATGGCGGAGGGGGTCTGTATAAAAATTAAAATATAAATTATCTAATGCCTTAAAGTCAAATAGACAAAGTTTATCTTTTAACTTAAAGGTATTAGTAACTCATTTTTTAGTTTTATAGTAAGACGTCAAATATATTAAATTGCTGTTTTTTTTAGCTGTAATATAACTTGCGCTTAAGTGACATAACTCTGTTTACGATAAAGCTTTCATTATAGTTAAAATATAGGTAAAACTTATCGAAAGTTTTGAAATTCTAGTTTTCTGACAAATAAACATAGTAATTTTGTAGTATCCGATGCATCGGTTGTTTTTGATTTTATATATTACTAATACTGTTGTAATACAGGCTTATAAAGTCAGGCCATTTTTCGAATTACGAGATCCCAATTCTGTTTTTGCATTCCATAATATTTTTAATCGGTTGTTTGTTTAATTTAGCCTATTGATACTAAATTTATAAAGTTTTTTTATAAAACAACTGTAATTTAGTAGTATTTGTTATATCAAAACACTTAATATTTTACCTTCAGTTGTTCGTGCATGTGTATATGTATTTAACCGTGCCTAAGTATCTTTTAAATGGTGCAATAAAACAGCATTTGTAGCATTTTTAGTTAAAATAAAACATTTCTTACTATTAGAATATCGACACAAGGTAAACATGGCTGAACCTTACGGCTGATTAGTGCAGCTTTAAAACAATTTTTTTTTTGTTGCTTTTTGGAAGGTGCGTTAGAATATAAAAAAAAAGTTTATAAAAAAAAACTAAATAATACTAGTATTTAAGAACATCAAAAGACTTCATTAGTTTTTAAATTCATATGTCACAGCTTAAAGTTTTCTTCGGTGTTTTACTTATTTTTACACGGTTTTTTAAAACCCCTGCTTTACGGCAATTCAAGTTCCAAAAAAACATTTAATTTATAAACAAAAACAGAAAATAAAGATTTTTGTATTTACTATCTATTTTTGTAGTCCTTCTTAATTATCGACTCATGTTTTTATTAGTGTCTTTTGCACATGTACCTTTTATACCTATGATTAGAAGTAAGAAAAAAAAAATCATAAAAAAAATGACTATTAAAATCGATTTGATATATGCAAAATGTCTTTATTCGTTGTCGACCCCATATTTTTAAGTGTTTCTAATTGTTTTTATACAAAAAGAAATCTAAGGGCGAATCTGGATTTAGAAAAAACTATTTCTTTTCTGGTTTTTGCGGGTCAAAGAAACTATTAAATCTGGATTATTTTACAAAGAAACACTCTTTTTAAGAATGTATTCTTTGAAAGACACTATTTCTTATCCTTTATATCTTTTTTACATAGAAAAAGATACCAGTCCTTACGTGATTCTTTAACAGTTTCATTTGCATAAATATTATATCGTAAGTATATAAAAAAAACACGTTCACAATTATAGGGATACAAAAAGTTATTTTAAAACCACCAAAAACACATGCCTTGTTGTATCAGCGTAATTAATTTGGAATCAAGATAAAAGTATTAAAAGATACATGAAAAAAACTTGAGTCTTGTAAATAAACCATATAAAGACACCACAATGTTTCTGTGAATCTTTAAATTGGGTTTGCTCATAGTAATAAATTACTCGATACTAGAATCAAAAAGCAACTCTATTTTTTAAAAAAGGGGAAGTATTAACAGTTTACTGGGTATTGATTACAGTTTATAAGAAGCTTACCATTTGCAAAATCGAGTACTATTTGTATATCGCAGATTGTTTTCCGGATTTACTGTTTATTGCACAATCATTTATATGGAACTCGGTTAATTGGATACCCTATAGCAAGTTTGGGTACCACTTCTAGCTTACGGGAGAAAACTGAGCAGCGGCAGACAAGTAAAAATAAAAAATACATACATTGCTATAATGTTTTGTCGTATTTTTATTTTGACAGGATTTAAGCGGAAAACCTTATCTTATTTCAGTAATTATAGAAAACCAATACGTCTTTAAGATCATTTTGTATTTTTCTAGTATATATTCCCCTTTTTGTATATTATTTAGCAGACAAAAAATTTTATACTATTACATAGTAATAGACAATATAAACTAGTTTGAAATATTTGCACAACCTTCCATAATTTCCTACGTTTATTAAGTTTTCTACAAAACTAAAAACATAACCAGAAAGTTTCCGTGAGGTAGTGAGTCTTTATAACCTGAAAAGATGGATCGTTTCATGTTTTTTTTGCTCGGAATCCTATGTGAAAGTAAAGCACACAATCTAAAATATACTAAAATATCAAATACTAAAAACTCTTTGCTAAAGATACAAAAAAGAAATTTACAGAATCCGTTGCCCACGTCTCTCAATTAATGACAATAAAAAAATAAAAAGTCACCCAGTTGGAGATCAGTAACGCATAAATCGTTAGAGTTAGTGTATGAATTATAACGCGCTATATAAAACAAAGTAGTTGTGTGTGGTTTTAATAGGTTTATCTAAATATGATTAAGCTATATAAGTTAAAGTTAAATAAACAAAAATGGGTTCTAAACGTCTATAAAAGCATCCTCGGGCAGAGCCCGCCACATCCAACCATGGGAATAATGTCCCATTTGATGCTAACGAACCTATGCGTAATGCC
>JAQFYM010006132.1:0-12162 GCA_034694785.1 Agrenia bidenticulata
ACACATTTTAACTCAATTCCTAGAATTTTCCTCATCAGGGAAGATTCGCTGATTTTAAAGCGCTTGCGATTGTTCGGATGCTGGAAAGCCTGTGAATCCGACTGAGCATTGGCAGGAATGTTTTGGGATGTCATGATGGGGGTTTTTTCCAAAATTTTAAAAGCGTATTTTTTTTGATCAAAACTGATCAAATTTACATTTTTCACATTTTTTTGATCAAAATTAATTTTAATTGATTTTTTCTCTTTTCTTTGTTCGGCAAGTTGTATGTAGCAGATTAAATACAACTTGTGATTATTCAAACAAGAGTAATAATGTAAAGAAAGGCTTTAAACCTTTAGTTCCCTGCTTAATGTGGGAGATGCCTATATACGTGGGCGTGCACAATATAAAATTTTTCTGCATGTCTGATAAGTAAAAAAGAAAAGTTTTTATACATATTACGCTCCTTGCTAACACTAAGTGCCGCCAGGTGCTCTGTAGGTGAGACACAGGAGCCACAATGTGTGGTCCATACTCGTGTAGAATATCGTGTACCATGCGAAGTGCTGGCACGTACCCCATATTTGTTTTTCGTGCGAGGAGTTACTCTCGCGGATCGTTTCCTTTTTAGAAATCGAAAAAACATTTAAGCAATGTCATAAAAACGCAGTGATATGATGCGTTGTAAAATTGATAGTAGACCTATAAGACAAAGAATTACACGTTTCCAGAAAGAAAATGATGCTGCGTAAACAACACTAGGAATAGTAAGCATACATGAGACAATAGTACCTTGCTGTGTTTAAATCGTACAGCGAAAATCAAGTTTTATTGTAAGTTTATTTGTGAGTTTATAATATGATACACAAATTTACATAGGCAGCTTTTCATTCAAACGGAACTAGAACTGTTGATTGTAAAAGACGTGCATCATTAGATATGTATGCTGCAATTTGCGTTTATTTTTTGTGTTCGTATAGTTTTTTCTATTTAACTAGTTTGCAGGCAACATTCGTATATGAAGTATAGTATTTTTATGCGTTATAATATTTTGTGGTAGGCTCAACAATGTATTCAGGTTTACTTAGTATTTTAAATAGTGGCAGTTGCCTAAAACTTAACCTTTTTTTGTATGTCGTGTATTTAAAATCATAAAAAAAAAAAGATATTTATATATAATTATAGCATTAAAGAGAAATTAAGATTACAATACACAATAAAAAGTATTACAAATAGAGGTTACCTATATATTTTCTACGTCTTAAATCTAATTTAGTATGTGTTCATATCTTTGCAGCTTCTCTCTGGCCTCATATTATAGTTTAAAGCTTTGAGCAACGTATAATTCTAGGCTTAAGCGCTTTGCAATAGTAAAATATACACAAATATTATATTTTGCTAATATTATGCTGCAAAAAAACAATTGTAAATGATTTTTCTTTTTATCAATATTTCGCGATTCATCAGTTTGTAATAGCTGTAGAAGTTTGAAAGCCAAGATACAAAACATAAAAATCCAGGAGTAAGGCAAATGGAACCCCATTGGAACATTAAATGCGGGCTTACCCTTTAACCATTGTCAATGTTTCATAGTTGTATCATTTTTTGTAGTGTTCATTACAGTATTGCATTTAAATCAATGTTTTTGGTTTTGTGATTAGCTATTTTTCTTTTAAAGATAAAATATCTAATTTGCATGCCATTATTGTGCAGTATTCAATACTAAAACAACTGAAGTTGATACAAACTATTTAATACTGTACGCAACCACATTATGTTAAGCATTGTCTAAGTAAAAAACAAAACTAAATCTTTTTTTCACATTAAAAATTTTTGCCTATCAAATGGCAAAAACATACTCGAGCTACTGCACAAATAATCATGACTTTTACAATACATATTTTGCAATGAACTCATCTTTTTGGTCCCTTTACCTTCTAAGAAGTAAAGAAATATTCTTTCAAGTTGTAGGATCTAACCCTTTTATATTCACATATATTGGATCAAGTTTATTATGAATTGACGTTCGGTTTGCAAATACTAAACTTTTGTTAACGTATCGTGATCGTCCATTTATGTCAGAAAGGATGCGTTACGAATTCCAGTCCTTTTAAATGTTCCTCTTTTAGTAACCTGCCCAAAGTTTATTTAGATTTTCCAGTCTATCAGCAAACTCAAACGTGTATTAAGTCACTGTTTTGTAATAACTAATACAACTGTTGTCATCGACACGTCTCGGGTTATTTCTTGTATCCGCAGCTTTTGTGCGCCGTGATTTAAATATTTTTTTCGAGCCTTGCTAATACACTCCCTGGATTATATATCAACCCAAATAATCGAGAACGTCTGACATGGCAACTTGCATATCACGGATATTTGTGGGATACCACTATGCTTTAGTGTTATTTTGCTCATTTTTACTAGGCGCGAAAAGATAGTTTGTCTTGTTGCATCTGATGTCAACCTTGATATGCGTTCAGTCAAAGCAAAATGAATTTCTATTTGTTGCACAGCAAATCTAGTTCCTGAATTTGCACAGTTTTCTTTTTGGGTGTTGCACTATATGGGATAAATTTCAATAAATTTTAAAAACAAATAAATAGCAGGCATATTTCAAAAGAAAAATAAAAAAAATGAAACGTTTTTTATTTTATTTTTTATTGTTTTTTTTTATTTGCAGTTGTAAAAATATGAGAGTTTAATACAAAATATCAAATATTTTGGGACAGAGGTGGTACTTTATAACATTATTTATTTGTGTTGCGACGGCTGTATAAAAAATTTGCTAGTTACAGAACATTAATTCTAGCTGCATAGTATATTACTAAACTGACGCGGATAATGCGAGTAAACACATAAAAAACAAAAAAAGGTTTTTTTTTCTGCTAGGTTTTCCGCTCAGTTAGAAAATTCAATTGAACAAAACATTTGCTATATTAATGTAATAAAAGTATCCATTTAATGAAATGGTTTGGAGCAAATTTTAAATGTTAATGATTATCGAAAGTTCGTTGGAGTTTTTTTTAAACATACTAAAAAAAGAAAATAGTATCAAAAACTGTTATTATTAAAATCGCCACAAGATGCAACGTATAAAAAATCATTTCTACATACTAGTTTGTGGTATATTGTTGTGTGATTTTTTTTATATTTATCTACAAAAACCATAACCAAAAAAAACTTGCAGTGCTATAAAAGGTAAGTCATATATACAAAAACCAAAACTGTTACATTTCTGCTATTTCGTACAAAAGGGAAAAGTTTTTAAGCTTTTTTTTGTTAAATAAAAAAAATAAAATTGAATTTATACCTTTTTAATCTTAGGAAGTTTTTCAGCAATATGCAAGGCCTAAATTTTTGTTACGGGAAATTTTTTAATATAAAATAAAATTAATAAAGTTGATAAATAACATGATTAGTATAAATGATTTTTATATAGTACTTGTATACAAAGTGATTATACTTTTTGTATTTGTTCATATACTGTTATAAATATATATGTGTAAAAAGGCGAAATGTTTGACTTGTAAAAAGTTTGCCCTTTTTGAAGTTTCAACTTAACAATTTATAGAAGCATTCAACTTTGTTTCATTCAGTGTTTATATAGTTTTTGATTTTGCTACAAGCAAACGTAATAATTAAGGTATGCGATACCTGGGTATAAAAAATCGTGGGTATCTAAAAACACGAAAGATGCCAATCACCGATAACTTGTCCGGTTATTAATTGTTTTTCTATGTAAAGTCAAAAAGTGCAAAAAATTTAATAGAACTGGATTTTTTTGTTTTTTTGTTGTTTTAAAACATTAATTTATTTTTGGTTTTTTATGCAAGTGATCGTTTACAACTTTTTATTATAAATACCATCTATTTAATAAAAATTGATGAAAAAAAAAAAAGCAAGTAGCAATTGATTCAACAGTTACGCTTATTTAGCGCAGAAAGTTACGGCCCTTTTTATCCTGCATTCTAGAATAATACTTTATTTTTTTGTTATTAAAAAAATTGTTGCCCTTAGCGTATGTTTTTTTTGTTGTAAAATAGTTTAACTATACTGTTGATGTTATTGTTTTTTTATTAAATGTGTAATTTCTTAGAGTAAAACAAAATTTTATAGAGTTATTTTAAAATTTTTTTCATGCTAAATATGTTGCTGGTTTATTATTTAATTAATAGAAAAACTGCGAATTATCATATCTAACTGTATATTGCGGGCACAACCAATGCATAAATCTTTTATATTTTACAAAAAACAAACGTGCAGTATTAGGCACCTTTGTAGAACAAAATGCGTCTTTAACCAAATTACACAAAAAAAAAACGCAAAAAAATATAATTTCTTTAAACAGTATAAAAAAAGAAACCTGTAAAAAAATAAAATATCTAATAATGCAATATAATATAAACTAATATATTTTGACAAAAACTTTGTGCAATACAAAAATACTTAAAGCTATACCCGTAAAAAAACATAAGGCTTTAATGTAAGGTAAAGGTAAAAAAAGCACCCGGTGTAAAACTATACAACACTTTAAATATCTTTGATCAAAGATAGCTAAATTTCTTTTGGTAATCACTATCTAGTTTTTTTATTTTTATGACTGATAAAATCTACAATTCAAAGGAGGTTCTAACATAATTCTATATATTATGTAATTAACAAGTTTTTTGTTGACGATAGAACTTCTGAAAATTGCTGCGTTCATCCTTTTTTTTTGTACATCATACTCAAGCTGCTTTTGCTTGGTAAAGAAGAATAGAACTAAGATATGTGTAAAATATCCAAAAGAAATGTTTAATGGCATGCAAAAGCACACCACAGCGTTTAATTAGTACGTACGTATACAAGCAAAGTTTATCGAAGATATGATTGTGTAAAAACCTTTTTTTTTTATTTTGAATCTTTAATCTTTATATTGTATTTACATTTGCGGTTTCTGGTATGAATAAAACAGTAATTTTATATGCCTATAAAACAAAATCAACCAATTATATATACAGTAATTATTGTTTTAGTATTTTTGTACACACGGCATCATTACGAACACAATGAAAACACCTAGAAGCGTACAACATTTTAAAAAATCAATCACGACATGAAAAAATACAAAAAAAAAAACTATTTTGGCGCTAAAAAAGGCTTTATACACAAATATTCTACCTTTGTATATGACTTTTTTTTTTTTATCTTGTATTATAGCTTTATTCTTTGGTATAAAAACCAATAAAAAACCCGGGTATCCGAAAAATTACTCGGGTGTTAATTTTTGTCAATAACTCTTAAAACCCGGTGTTTCTTATACCCGGATATGTAAACCCTAGTAATAATGGTTTTGTTTGTATAGAATTTTGGCAGTAAAAAACACTGTGTATATATATCTAACTAATGCATGACTTCCAAAAAAATTCACGCTTTTTTTGTAGTCGGTGCTTTTTTTTGCAAAACTGTTGATATTTTTTTAAATGTTTCATTTTGAAAGAGTTATGCAGTTATATTTATATATATGGAATATTTACAACCTTTATATTGGCCTTTTTTTTAAATCAATACGTATCTTGTTATTTCTATTGCTAATTACATGATTTCGGTTTTTGGGATTTTTTGGGATTTTTTGAGCAAAAATCCCATACGTCAGAGGCCTGCTTTTTACTATCATAAGAGGATGTAAATTTATTAAATATAATTTATAGGCATTTAAGCGTAATTTTTGGTTAGAAAAATATTTAGTTTAAAATAATATTTGTAGAAATTCAGCTTTAGGGAAATTCTTTAACTAAAAAAGAAATACACGAGATAATTAAGTAAATCCGCCAAAACAAAAAAAGCAAACAACCCTGTATATATACCATTTATTAACTATAAACAATGTTTTAAATAATTTATATTTCCTTCATAAGTAGTATATCTACGAAAAAAAGAACAAAAAAAGGTTTTATTGTAGAATCAATATATTAAAGACAACATTGAATTGTGAAAAATTTGTTTTTAAATTTAAAAGAATTGTAACGTACATACATGTAGAATGCAAAACAAAAATAAATTTTATTCACAAGAAATTATGAAATCAAGATATTCTTGTTACATATTTTTACTTGTAATTTTTTTTTAATTGATTTTTTCTTAGACAAAAATGCAGTAAATGAAAATTCTTAGAAAAAGGATTCCACTTTAAATATATACAAAAACCATGATGATTTATATAAAAATGAATCAATTTACATCTTAAAATGCAAAAAAAAAACGTACGTATTACATGTACGATTTTTTTTGTTAACGTTGATATACCCTTTTTAACTTATTGTATAATGTAACCGAGCGAAAATAATTTTTACTATTTGATAATCCGGTGTGTTGGTATAAAAACGCCTTATGATGATTGCCGTAACAAGAGCAGGACTGTAACGCCTTGCCATTAGTCTATATGACAATCTAAAGGCTGGAAAAATGAAAATTGCATAGATGCATCGTTCACAGTTTTCAAACGTGTCATATAACCATTTTTAACTCGTAACGTATGATAACGAGATTATTGAGTCATTTTGGGACAATGATTGAAGAATCTTATCTAAAACAAATCTATTTGTTTGGATAAGATAAGATAAGAGAAATTTTAAAAAAAAATATTCAAAAATAAACAGTTACTTTATGACATCAAAGCGTTCTTGTAAAGCTCTAGCCACACATGCAGCCTCAACCAACACGGTTCATAAATGCTTTACAAAAATATTAAATTTTATCTCTGCTATTTTATTATGACAAGGCCGATGAAAGATGGGGATTTACTAGAAAAATCCCAAATCTTCGCAAATTTGGGGCATATTGCATATTTAAAAATTTTAATTTGGGGATTTTGAGGAAAAGGTAAAAGATTATAATATTTTAACAATTTCTTGCATAATAGACAAAAATTAATAAAATTTACCGAATACTCTTTACATTTCGTGCTATATTTATGTTTTTAACAATACAAATCTGTCAAAGAGTAGTTTATGCGGAATAATTTAGAACCTCCAATTTAGAAGTCTCGTAAATGTATAAATTCCAAGATTTTGACAAAAAAATACCAAATTACTTAAACAGGCTGAGTTGATGTAAGTATCTGTAAATATTGCAGCCAATACACGTGCCCATACCGATTTTTCAAATTTTTAAATTGTGCCGATCAAAAAATGCATTTTTATTCTTTAAAACAGTACATTACTAAAAAGTGCTATCATTCTACGTGTTTAAAAATGATCTTCACTTTTATTATAAAGTCATGTAGTATGTTAACAATTGGAGTTGCAGATATGCAAAATATAAGCATGATAGGATCAAGGTATCTAAAAGATATATTTTGATAATTTAAATTACTTTAAATTACACGAGTCTGCCTTAAATATATTGATTATTATATTTTATAGTTTTGTAAATAGTAAAATACACCCTTTGTTTAAAAAAAAACCCGAAAAGCATAAATGTAAATATTAAAAGTCTTAAATGTATTTTAAATATAAAAAAGATCCAAATTTAGTTGAGAAGTAACAAAAGGATGTTGTTTATTGTTTGCGTTACATCATCTTAGCTTTCACTCGTTGGAATTGGTAATTGAGGTTTAATAACTCAATACAATTTTATAATCTTTTTTTTTATAGAAATATATAAATTTAGTTTCGCTGCTGTAATGTTTTCTGTTTCTCTTTGGATGGTCTTGTCATGTCACTATCTGATTTAATTGTCATGATAAGCAGCATGCAATAAAAACAGCAGAAACAACAGTAAATGAGATTTGTAACCTTTATTAGTCGTTTTTTACTGCGTTTTATTTTTTCCACGGCTGTTAGGCTGCAGTGTAAAAATCGGGGTTTTATTTTTGAGAAAGATGGGGTTTTACATCGTAAACCTTTGCTTGGACCGAAAGAGATTATAATAAAACCTACCTAAATACAAAATAAGTATATAGTAAAAAGTAAATATTTTTGAAATTTTACGTAATTATAAAAATCTTTATATTTTATTTATATTGATTAAATATTATTCAAAGATAATTTTAATGAAAATTTGAACAAAATGTAATTATTCATATTTTTAAAAAATATTGCAGTAAAAAAAAAAGAAAAAAAAAATTATAAAAATTAAAGTATTTTTTATGGTATTTTTGGTTTTTTTTATGTCCAAAATCCCAAATTTCAGAGGCATTTTGTGACCTATTATCACACAAAATATAATGGTTATCTATTAAATACAAAACTTAAGCCGGCTTTGCCAAATAAAAGTAAATTTACACAAAAAAGCAATAAATAATTTTTATAGTACCAAAATCATATCTTATTGGTATTAGTGCATACAAGTTGTTAGGTTATATGAAAACCGTAAATGCGACCGTGGTCCGCGGCGAACCGAAGGTTCGTCGCATGCATTTCCATGTCTCGCCGTAGGCGAGTCATTAACCCAGCCACTCGGCGAAGCCGAGGGGCAACATGTCGACCCTCGAAGGGGGAGACCGGCCCGCCGCAGGCGCACTTGGCAATAAAACCAAAAAGGCTAAGCCTGTAGAGCGACCGGGATAAACAATTATCTAAAGCAAGCTGCTGAAGCTGAAACACGCTTGAGACGTGTTTCAGAATTAAACAAAAAAGGAAAAAGTTTTTAAATAAATAAGTGTTTTTGAAATAACTTTTTTTCCGCGTGGACATTCTGCTTGGGGAAACCGGCATACGTTTAACCTAAATAAAAAATATTTTACAAGCTTTTTAACAGATTAAAAGTATAAAAAAAAATTACTTTCTATAAAAGTTTTCCAGTGCATTTTCTTTTTTGTATATTTTTTTTAGTTTATTGATTAAAGAATCTACAAAAAAAAAACCCCCGGGGTCCAAAAAAAGGCCAAAAAAAAACCGGGGTTTTACGAACTTAATTATGATTACATATGGATTTTTTCTATAGTCGTTGCAACTAATTTTAAAAAAAAGTACAGGAAACCATTCTTCACACATTTTAAAGAGATGAATTTGTAGAATATTACGAATAAAATTTACCATAGAGGATCAACTAGATAACCAAAGCAAGAAGTATTAAGGTGAATATAAAACAACCTTTTTTTAATGTGTCTTGCACCATGGTAAAAAATGCCATGAAAATGTTTAGGTAAAAAATAATATGTACTTTTTACTAAGGTAAAAAAATTTTCCCCCTAAAGGCAAAATTGGAATATTCAATTATTTTTTCTAGAAATTTTATTTTGAATAAAAAATGTCAAAAAAAATCCTTTTAAAAGTTTTTTGTACTTTATATCTTATTGAAAACAAATAGTGACACGCCCATGCCCCGCCCTCTTGCAGACTATGATCTATCACATACCTGTTATTTTTCCATTTTTTTTTGACATTATAATTTTACTAAAATATATTTTAAGGAGAAATAAATTTCAATTGGCTTATTTTTTGAAATTTGATTTTCATTTGGCTATTCATGTTTTATCTAAATTATACTTTTCAATGCCCCTATAATGATATATCTTATCTATGTGGCATTTTTCAGTCTTATTGTTATGACAACTACAAGTGGAACAACTAAACCCAGGAAGCTCGCATATTTTATTGACCAGAGTGACATTTCCATGAAAAATAGACAAAAATGTGAATGTAAAAAGATAGAAAACATAAAAGTTAAAATTTGCAATTCCGTTGATTGTATATATAACTTGATGGATCAATATGATTGCCCTAATAAAAGGATGAAGTTATTATCAAAAGAGGCTTTTCAAGATACTAGTTTAGTCGTTAAAAGTAGTATGAATCCAGATTTGACACTAGATACGGTTCTCAATAAAAATGCGGGGAGAATAAGCGAATCGGATGATTTAAAGGGGATATCCGATCAAAACCAGGAAGTTGTACGTAATAATGATAATTATATAAAAGTTAATCAGACAAATGCGTCCCCCTTAATTTGGCCTACTAGCGAAGAACTCGCAGATTTCTTTCATAAGGATAGTGAAGTGGGAGTTTCTAGTGATCCATATGCCCATCAAGAAAATGAAGCAGTTTTATACAGCAAGATGGGCATTCCAGCAATGATATATTACAACAAGCTACAGATAGTATTTTTTTTGAAGATTTGTGCAATGAGATAGACGGGCAAGATTCGCTTTTTAGCGTTTTTGGGATTCAAGTGAATGAAACATACAACGATAAACATCAGAATATAGAGAAATTAGATAATTTACCCAGTGATTTTAGCCACCGAATTTCAGATGAACAATTTATTAGTGAACAACAAGACATATGCAATCATCCAGAGAGAAAAAAACATCAAAATAATGCATGTGAAACTACTGTTAGCAATACTGATCATGAATATTCTCTTTATAATGTCCATGCTGTACAGCGTGATTCTTCTAATCCCGGATATGATCAAATAAAAACCATGGGACACAATATTGATGATCAAAGAAACCCTTTAACTACCCCTAGATATAATGATCATACATATTGTACTTTAAATGTTTCTGTTATACAGCGTGATTCTTCTAATCCTGCTAATGACCAATCTAAAACCATGGGTCAAAATATTGATGATCAGCAAAACCCTCAAACTACAAAATATAGTAAATATAATGATATTTTTACGCCGTATATAGATTTCATTGTGGAATTTCATAAGATAAATTGCATGAAAACTGATCTTGATTTGCGATTAATACAAGAGTACATAAGAGAAAAAGATACCGATTCATTGTTTAGCAATGTTGATGTGTCTGACAACAATAATAGTTATACGAAATATATTACCGAACATTTTAGTAGTAATTTCGTTGCCTTTATAAATATCGCTTCACAAAAAATAATGCGGAGTAAAGAGTTTAGATTAGCAATCAAAGATATTCGAAATAACTTATCTCAAACAGTGAGTAATATAGATGACGATTTTGGTACTCTTAATGATATGTTTCCCGAACTCAAAATACTTATTAAAAGAATAATGATTGACGAAAAGGTTCATTTAGAAAACATCAAACAAGATAAAGAAAAGTTGGCCAAATTAGTATTATATGTTAACTTTCTATCAAAACTGAAGGGATGTAAAGATTATTTCTATATCAAAGAAATATTTGATAAAGAAGCGATAAAAGTTTAGCAGTCTGGTACAGTCTTTTGTAAGGAGCTAAGTCTTTGTCATATTATAACAGATATCTTATTTACGTTTACTTTTAATTACACATTTCATGCATTTTATTATCTGAACTTCTCTATAGATAGATTTACATATATAGAACAGCAATTAAGGATTAGTAAGAATAAAAAAAGAGGTCAAACGACTCAAGTTAAATCTTTTGCAAACATACTCCATAGAATTATTCTCATATGTGACACAAGTGAATTACACACATTATTTGCCAATAGAATAACAGAACATGTATCCAGAAAAAAATATAATATTAAAAAAAGCAAAAAAGCGCAAAGATACCATCGCAATTTGTTTAGCTCTACATTCAATAAGAAAAAATATTTTACAAAATATAGCAGATCTATGATTATTTTACACCTAACAGCAAAATATTATTATGAATATAAAAATAATGTAGATCAAGAACTATTGTCGCATAAAGTCCCATCCACGGATTTAAATAATGACATGAGGTACATCATTAGAAAAGAAATTTACGCAAACTATGATATATCAAAAACTGTAAAGATAAAAGAAATTTTAGTTACATATAAATTATTTATAGATAAAAACATAAAAATGAAACAAAAAGAAAGTGCAATTAATGAAACTAGAAAAAGAACTGTGAGTGAAAGGGAAAGGGAAAAACAGCAATTCATAGATGAAGCCAATGAAAATCTTACATATGAATGGTTGTTACATTTTGGTAATTTTCTTTCATCTTATCGAAATACAGTGCCTAATATAAACAAGCTATTACTTTAAATAAACTTTCCACAAATATTAATTTTTTTGTAAAATAAAACATAAAAAGTAAGGTAAACGGTAAATATGCCCCTTTAATTCAAGGCGAAAATAGACCCGAAATTAAAAGTTCTAGTACATATTATGCATAAAGAGAAAAATAGTAGTAATCTCAGGAACAAAGCATTATGATACTCTATTAGTAGGGATTGTAGTTTTTACTATACGGTATAGTTCTATACGTATAGTAAGTGTATAGTAAGTGTATAGTAAAATTACTATACATTG
>JAQFYM010006133.1:0-12161 GCA_034694785.1 Agrenia bidenticulata
CTTGACGACTTAAAAATAGTACGGTTTTTCTATACTACAATTTTAACGTATACAAAATTTAATACAAGTAAGAGTTAGATTTTCAAATTCATGTCATAAAAAAATTTTAGTAGAGATTTACAAATTATGGTTCTATACAGTAATTTTGCTTTTTTTACACATATACTACACTCTAAGAACGTGTATAGCTGTAAGACATATGGTTGTATTATTTCCATTACAATTTCCATATAAAAAGTCGGTTAGAAAGCTTGCAAAACCAAAATATGACAAGTCCGAAGATATACAGGCACTATTTTTATTTACTTATATTTGAATAAAAACAAAATAATCGAAGTTATTGTTATAAAAAAATAATTATGAAAGGGTAGGAACTTTCATATTTAAGACGCATTTTGTGTTTAGTAAACACGCCTATTAAAAAAATAACGTTTACACAAATCTTAGTATTTACACTGTAAACCGTATAGATTAAAAACTTAATTCGTTTCATTAACATAAAAAAAAGCAAATTAGTTGAATTAAGTATGGCTTTTTACGTATATCCAATATTTTGATGTGTCCTGCTACACAAGTTAAGGGCGATTGTGCAGTTATATTTGCCTTTTACCTCTGCTTATAAAATCCCTGTATGCAATTACTCTTTGCCCTAAACTGCAATTTATGTCTCTGGAATGTAAGCAAACTACAAAAAAACGGCAACATCACCTAAAAAGAAGCCTGCGGCAATATGACAGACTCAATTTAATTTGCTAAATGTTTTACTTTTCTGCTTTGCTGTGTTTTCCAGGTTGATTTATACCGATTTAGTTTTGTTGCAGCTAAAAGGTGTTTGCGTGTAGTGAAAGAATTACTCAGATGTTTTAGTACATACTTTTTATTATGCAAAAATTTATCATCACACAAATACTGTGAAAAAAAAATAGTGCAAATGTTGTTTTCTATACAAAAATATTATGTAATGCTAACTAAGAATTCAAAGAAAAAATAAAAATTGTAGAAAAAATACTAATTAAACGTAAAAGATTAGTAAAATTACATTTTACATATTGTTGTTTATAATTGCTTATATAGGAAATTTTTGTTGGTTTTGTTATAAAATGGCTACACATGCAATAAAAGCTACTCTCTATATGAAGTCAATACGAAAAACGATATAACTGTGTATTTCCTTTTATCTGTTAGGTTTTATAACAAGAGGCGTGTAAATTTTAAATATCGTTGTCAAAAATATTTCTTTACTTAAATCTGCTGTAAAAATTGTACAAAACAATAACTAATGAAAATCCGCAATACGAACTGCAAAATAATTTTAATATTAAAAGTACATACTTTTGCATGCATATTAAGAGCAATCTCTACATAATATTAAATATTTTTTAAAGTTAAATTGTTTTAAACAATCAGCAAAAAGAGTGCTACTCCTGTCAGAAATAAACATCTCGATCTTATAGATCGCTTCACTTTGCAGGAGCAGCAAAAACGAGTAGCAAAAATAATTTTAAATGTGATCTCTCTGCTTATATAATCGATGACATTAAAGTAGCGGCCATAAATAGAAATGAATCATATTTTTTATTTATGACACCCAAAACAATATATAATTAAAATAAAAAAATAATTTTTAAAAAATAGTTTTAAATCTTTTGGTAAACAATCTTCTAGGCCAATGAGCACAATCCAACTCCAGAGGCAAACTTATGACGAATTAAATTACCGCAAAACGACTATAAAAATAACGATCGTGAAATGCACAATAGAGATTTTTTAGAACTGGCAGTTAAGACAAAAAACAATAACCAGAAAGACTTAAGAGAAAATTCAGGAATCAAAATTAAAGATAAATCTATCTTTTTTAAAGAATAGATAGCTTTTCAGCATAGTCTCCCCAAGGGAAAATTTCAGTTTACGCAGAATTTAAAGCCGCTTATCAACCCTTGTCGCTGTTTCTATATTTTAGTATCTAGATTTTAAATAAGGGGTCGACGAAATCTCAAAAATTATAACGAAGTAAGTTAAAATTTACAAAAAACCCCAAATACAAATAAATGAAAGAAAATTTCGCATACTACTATTTGTATTACAATATCATGAAAATAATTGTTTTTATATAAAATTTTGAGTTTCTACTGTTAAAGAAAAGTGTTATTTTATATATATCGTCTATAAAGGACGAGTAAAACAAGCTCTCTCTAGTCTGGACGAAAAAAAAACGGATAAATTACGTCCGTTCTAATTTTTGTTGCAAATAAATGACGAACTATATCGTGTAAAACCATAAAAGGGTTACCTGGAAAGTTGGTTGTATCTAAAATGGCCGGGACATGTCAGTAGAGTATACCGAATAACAGAACCAAAATGGTTATACTGTGTGGGTATTGGAATAGAACAGAAAAAGAGAACTAGGGATATAAACAAAAGAAATTTTGTGTTGGACTGATTGAAAGACAGAAAGAAGTAGTTTTTTTAATAATTTATTGCTAAAAAAATTAGTATCGGACCTGAGAATAAAAACACCTTTTTACATTAATAAATACGTTGACTGACTTACGATAAGAAATCGAGCTGTCGGCAAAATAAACTACGAAAAAACATTTCTGTAACAATACGAGTGTAAAATAATATATCGATAAAAAAAATGTGCAGGTTCGGTACACATACATCCGCCATATATGTAGATATAGAGAAAAAAATGGTAAAAAATGTGAGTAATGAATACCAGATTTGCTCTTGCTAGCAAAAATAAATTGGTTAAAACCGACAGCGGTGTTGCAGTTTGCTGATATTGCAAACAAAACGTTTTAGATACACATGAATGCGGATATAGGTCTAGAAAGTAAATACATAATATTAGTTTTTGGGAATTATAAAAAAGATACAGAAAGTAGAAAAACGGAACGAGAAAAAGCCGGCAAAGAATACAGGCAATATTTTAAACATATGCAGAGAGCCTTTTTTTGTAAAATCACTGTTGTTTAAAAATTTATTTAAGAGACAGACAAATTACCAAAGTCGAATATATACCATATAGTATTTGATCTAGTGTAATGAGTATATACTTTATGTAAAGGCAAACTAAATCACAATGCCAAGTATTAGTTTGAATGTGTAATCAAAAAATGGGACGAAAAATAAAACGAAAGAGATGGGTTTGTAACTCTTCTGATTACAAAAAAAATACTAAATTACTCATCGACTGCAAAATCAATATATATGATTACAAAACCAGTAAGCTGGCATCTTATTATTCTTTTTATGCAGAAAAAAGAAGGTATTTTCGCAAATATAAGAAAAATTGTTATAGTGTAAAAAAATTATTTTGATTATTTGTAATGATCAACCCTGTAGTACTTATATGCAAATAGAATGGTAACTATAGAATCTCCGGAGATTAAAAAGCAAATGATATGAGATGTGAGCATACGATGGTTTCGTGATATCGCGTATAGATGGAATAATTAGTATGTATGAGACAATACATGTATCATGTTTATAGCCTTTTTATGGTTTTGGCATGCGAACGGTTCGAAAGACCCAAAAATAAGCAACAAACATATTTAAACATGTCTTAATCATACATATGTTGAGTAAATGCCACAGGGGTCAAAAACGTATCTTTTTTTACAGCGTATTTCATAACATACCAGGCGTAGATATAGGGCATGAACAGTGTACAGACGTCGGTGTTTAGTCTGCGGTAGACTTTAGAAGACCTTGTTTGTCATTAAGAAAAGGTGATCAGTCAATTAAAAGAGTCCAGCTTTATTGAGAAATAAAAAACAAGTACAAAGACAAAATAGAGTTAAATTTGTAGTTTATTTTTACGATAAAAAGCAAGTTCACAGCATCCAAAAACAGATCCAAAGCAAAAATAACGGCATGAACACCGCTGACAAAAAAAAGGGCTTAGCGTTTTTAAGGACGTTGTAATTGTATGGGTATTTTATACCTCATATGACAAGATTGTTTTCGTAATATACGTGCTTTGGCTTAACATAAAAATAGTGCTTTGAGTGTTACAAAACATTCAGCATTTATAAATTGTAAAGACTAAAGAAAAAGTGTCGTAATGATGATGTAAACAATGTCGAGGTATAAAATACCTGAGACGATGCAAGTGACTTTTGATTTGAAGCTGTTTTACGATATGCACAAAGAGTGCTTTCCTTAATCTCCTTGATCCAATAAAAAATGGCAAAGACCTATGCTACTACAAAAAAAAAATGCTAGAATATTTTTGGAGTAAAAACGAACATAAATATATTTAAATGCGGAAGATATCATTTTAAAAGCGACCATTGAGCAATGTTGGCTTTAAATGTACGAAAAGTACTTGCGAGCAGACAATGTAAGCGTCGGTTCGAGAGTTTACAAAAATGCTGATTTACAGTGAAATAAAAAAGAACTCAATTCTTAATTATCTTGATGCCTTTAGACGAGCTACGGACAACAAAAAAAGCAACGGCGATCTAGAGATGCCATTTAGTTTTAAAAACAAAAATAATATGCCTGTATACACAGTTTCTGTAATGTAATAAACAAAAATCAAATGAAATAAACGCGCCGGCCATAATATTGGCAGCCTCTATAGAGAATGGCCATAGAAAGCATCTGCATGCCGCATTGCACGCACAAAACGTACGGTAACAAAAAATTAAAATAGTAATTATAAGCAACATGCGCGGAGTGCAGCAAGCAGGATAGAAAATAAGCCAAAGCAGTGTCTAATTTTTTTGTAACAAAATCAGAAAAAATATTTGAAACAGACTTGTTTGAACTGGTCACAAAAAAAAGGCAGTACGTATTTTTGTTTATCAAAATAAGACATACGCAAAAATAGTATATACATACAAAAGCATTTACGTTATTTCTATTTTAAGAAAAAAAAAGGATGACACTTGTAAAGGAAACAATTTACTAAATTGGAAATGATTTACTAATCACATAGTAAAGCAGTGGGCAAATTTGTAGAAAAGTCAAAGTTTAAGTTAGCGTGCCATATCATCTTTTTTTTATAGACGCGTGAAATGAAGATGCCGCCTTAGCGCATAGAGATGAAAAGATGCAGTTGATTTTTTAAGTAATGGTTTAAGAAAGCATACGACTATCTTAACAATGGTCTACCCATCGCTGGGCATTTTACCAGAATAACCATCATAGAAAATTAAGTAGTCACGAAAAATTATGCGTCAGAAAAAAAATGCAATAAAATTATCTGGATTACACAGCAAGAGGATGTATTTGCAATTGTTTTGTGTGGACAATATGGAATATAGTAAAGGCAACAAAAATGGATCTTCAATTTAATTTTTGGGTATCTCCATTGCAATAGAATATATGGCTACCTGTCGGGTATAAACTAGCAAGAACAAGTTGTTTTGTGTCATTATTACAGCTATGGCGGGCTTCTAGAAAAATAGGTCTGAATTAAATTTCTTGATCATATTAGTCGCGTCACTTTGAAGGGTAGAAACAAAAAAATTAGATAATATAAAAGGAGGTATGAAAGGTGTTATAAAGGACAAAAATTAGTAAAGAAAATTTATATGCAATTTTTAATGGTAGAATGACAGCGAAAGCTTCAAAAGTTTTACATATAAAAAAAACTTTCTTAATAAAAAAAACCGTACATCTTCTGTTACGCAATAGCCTAGCAATTAAAAGCAATCCAACCCTTTATATACTATTTTGTAGTTTTGTGCATACATTGAATAAATGTAAGTGGCAAGTTTGCTTACAGAGTTGTTTGCATTTGGTTTATCGGATTTCTACAATAGGAAATTGGTTGTCAAAGTTTCGTATATTCCAAAATCAATGAAATGCAAACCTCAATAGTTTTTTTACGATATGCGGTTACTTATTAGATTTTTGCACTATTTATACGGATTTGTGAGCTGAATTATTATATGTGCTTCAGCAGAGTTTTTTACTGGGTTTTTATAACACAAAAATGTAATGACATATAAACACAAATATTGGCTTTTACTGTATCATGATTTTTTTATAAATGGTGTAGTCCATTTGTTCATTTTTCATTGTAACATGATGGCACATCTCTGCCTATACCGGCCTCTTTCAATCTTTTTGTCTTGTAGCGTTTTATTTTTAATCTTTTCTGTTTCATCGTTCCTAACTAGGCATGTTAACTTTTCTGCATTGATGTTAAATTGTTCCTTGTGTCAGAAAAACAACCGTGATTGATCTCCCTTCGTACATTTTTTTAGCGCTATCCTCAATTTGACATCCGTAGTATTTTCACTTGTTCAGCTATCCCATAGTCTTTATCTTCATCTTATGAATACACAGTACCGCAAACCTTAAATGATTTCATCTACGTTTGACCCTGAATTCGGCTTGGTCTGACAGTGCTTTTCTACGTTAATTATTAAGCCCCGAAATCTGTTCTAAGTCCTTCTTGGGATTTGTCGGATCCTGATTGGCGTTAAATTTCCTGATGGCGCCTATGCGCCTGTCACTCGCGCTTTTCTTCGGTAGGATAGTACGTAAATTTACAAATGGCTGCATCCAAATCACCTTAAAAATTCTTGCAATTTTTTCTGTAAATATTTTGCATTGTCCGATAAAAGCGTCTCCGGTACAAGTTACGTTTTAAAAAACAATTTATTTATCTAAAATATCATTCGCGCTTTTGCCGTTCAAGATTTTAGTTGCCGCAACCAGGTATAGTAATCCATCTCATTCAGATTGTAAAAGTTTCAAACTCCTTACTCAATGAGGTTAAGCGCAACTTTTTCAAAAAACCTTAACTTTTACTTCAAATTCTACTGGTGCCTCTCTTTTGGGTGTTTATTTGGCTTACTCAACATGGCATTTTTTTTCTATCGATCTTTTATTCCAAACGATGCTATTTGGGCATATATTTATACCAGCGCACCCCAACTCATGGGTCCCGACCCTATTTTGTGTCGCGAGTGTTCTTTTTAGGTCGCGACCTTTTTATTTATATGATTTCTAAAAGACAACTTACAAAAAAATTTATTAAATTTTAATACAATTTTTTTATATTTTTTTAGAAAAAAATATGGGTCGCAAGAATATTTGTGTAGTGTTTTGGCTTCGCAACATGTAAAAATTTAAAAAAAGCTAGTTTTGTAAAGACGCATTGCACTCCTTATTGCTTTAATTCATAATTATATTGTATAAAAATTATATCCTGTTCTTTCTCCTATAGAAAAAATACTAGTTATACATTTTATCTTTTTGAATAGTTCTTGTCGTCTACTATTCCCGTGTGTTGTGTATTTGTTTGGATTCATTCATGCTTATGCCTATTTTTCGTGTTTATGTTGTATTTACTTCCCTCCTCTGCAAAGCTTATCCGTGGTTTTATTTTTTTACATTACACATACCTTTTCTTAAAGTCATTTCCTATTTTTTTCCTTTGGCATTATATTCAGCTTAATATTGTGCGACTCCACTGTTGCTTTTGTAGCATCTAATGCTTTGTTGTTTCGTCTCTAGAGAATTTACGATCAACCATTTTATATGCAAATTTAGTTAGTTTCAGTGCGCGGCCAAACATCCCTGTCCTGTAATTCAATATTTGGGGTGAGCTGTTTCATCGCATCTTCAATTTTTCCGGATATCTATTTTTATTATCCTTTTGCAATGTAACCACACCGAATTAGATATTCAGTGCGTCTGTTCTATGGTGAGATGATTTTTTGCAGTCTTGTATGGGTAAATCCATATACTCTTTATTTTTCATCTTTATGATCATGTTTTCTTCCTCCATCTTTTTTGTGCACTTCCATTTTTTAGCATAAATTATTCAAAACGATCGACTCATGAACTCTGTTATTCCACTCATGTCTCCCACATACTGTCGGACGTAGTTGATCAACCCCTAAAACTTTTTTTTTTGTATTTTTTCTAGTTTGTAAAATCTCTGCGTCTTCTTTTTGTTTTCTTCTTGTGGTAATATATCATTCCTATTACAATCAACTTCTAGAAATTTACTTGGGGTTTTAAAAATTGTACTTTGTTGAAATAAATGCAATAATAAATCCTAGGTATAGCTGTTCGTCACCTCCATTACTTATCTATTTTGCTTACACTTTAAAAAAGCTATTTAGACTAAGTCTATTATATTTGTTCACTCCTTTCTAGACAAGTCTTTAAATACTTTGTCTAAATTTTCGTCATAATAGCTAGAGAGTTTTTGAAACAGAATATCCTGCTGCCCCATTTATCAAAAACTCCTATAACTTTAAAAACGGTCGTAAACTGTGGTTGTAAAAGGTTTTTTACTACTTTAAAAAACATTCTTCGTTTAAATATCGTCTACCGGTTCGCAACAAATGTACACCTCAGTACTGCTTTTTACCTATCATTGCGAAATTGCACTTCTTTGTCGTTTTTTTAGCAATATCATATTTATTTTTACCGCAACGTTCTATTGGTTTCTAGATGAACTCTCCGATTCTACATATAGATTCTGACATTCTGTTTATTTGATTTGCTGCATACATTCTTAGGTTGCTTTTTGCTAAGTCTCTCGATGCCTGGCAACAAGCGTCGTTCTTATATACAATATTTTCATTAGCCTGTGCCTCAATGTGACAAATTTCTACCCCGGATAATTCTATCTTTTATCCACATATTGATACTATCTTAAAAATGAAATGCGAAATCTTTGAAATTAAGCGTTTAAACTGATAATAATCAGTCGGTACCTATGTCTGTTAAATGAGTTGTTATTTAAAACTCATTTTGTTTTCTCTCTTCATGCAGTATATCGCTTTATGCCCTTCTTTAAAACACGTCAAACTTATCAGCCTTGTAAAGCTTCTCCTGTCAAGTCTCCTTAAAAACGCTGTTTTTTCGCCTTTGCCTTCTCGAGTCGCTTTCGCAATTTCTTCTCCTGCATTATGGTTATTCCTCTTCTTCTTTTGTACTTTTGCCTTTCGGAGTTCCTTATCCATCGTAACAACCTTTATCCTTGTGCCCAAATGTTTTGTGAATTCGTCTGATAGAAGCTTACTTTTCATCTTTTCAGCCGTAATCATCTGGTTTGCCTGTCCTGAGCCACATACCATAAGCATTCTTCATATTGTTATCTCTTCCCTCTTTTCTGTACGTTGCTCTTGCAATCTTATACCTGCATCTCCTCTATAAATTAAAAAAACATTAATTTTTCTTTATGCATACAAACGTTGTTTCTTGGTCAGTACTTGCTTGATTACTGCAAGAGTGCCGCGTGCGCCATGTGATATTTTTGTTTGTTCGTTATATAAGGGTCTAAAAATTGTGCATTTTATATTTTTTAAAAGACGATTTACTTTTTTAAAACTTTATAGAATTGTTCCACGAGAAATTATACACAAAAAAAGACGATTTACTGTGAAAAATGGACCTTTTAGTTTAGAGCTAGAAAAACAACACTATTTCTAAATGCTAAAATAACATACTACAGTTACTCACAACGAATTTTACTCCGTTGTATTTACTTCAAAAATTAATTGTTGTGTGGATGTTTTTTTTTGCTTTTAAAATTGTGTCAAATTTAAATTTCGCGTTTTCAAAAACTGAAAAACAAGTAAAATAACTATATATACACTATTATAGTACAAAAACTGCAGAAATAACTCAAACGTACAAGGCATGGTAGAGAAGATTTATATTCTTCTTTTTAAAAGAACGTAAAAAAAACCGATTGAATCTTGTGATTTGTATTTAACAAAGGAAAATAATTATTACACAAAAAAAAAACAGTATTTTGCTTTAGTTAGTACACAAAACTATTGCATGAAACACTCTCTTTCTTTTTTCTAAAAATTTTACAAGAACTATAATTATTTTGTTATGCTGTTGGCATTAATATCTAGATAATGTACGGGTTGGATGATAGTAAAGCAAAAATAGAGTTGATGCACGGCGAAGACTTAAGATCATATAAGTTCTGTTCGTTATAAAGGTATCAGGTAAGACTGGCTACTTTCTTAGGCAATGATATTGCCTTCACTCAAAACGCGCTGCAAGTAGGCATTTGCCAAATTTACATCGAAAAAGTATAGATAAGTTCAAGGGCGGACTAAGGGGGGGGCACTAAGGGCATGTGCTTTCGGGCCCCCGGCTGCGGTGCCTCATAAAATTAAAGTATTGATTTTAGACGAACTTTTTAAAAAAGTAGTTTTGTAAATATTTGAATAAAAAATAATGTTAAAAATATTTTTTTGTAAAATAGGTAAAAACATTTTAAAGATTTTGGATTTTGATTTGCAAAAGTAGTTTTAGTTTGAAAATTTTTTTAAAAGAAATACATAATTGTTTTCTAAAGCATAAATGTTTTGTACAATTTACTTTGGTTGATAAAAAAAGGCTGTTAATTTTTGACGTAAAAATGCAAAAAACTCTTAAAAACACAAGTGTGACAAAGATCTTAGCAAACACAAAAAAATTTTTCGGCTGTATATGTATAATAAAAGCCGGGTATGTCAAAAAATTAAACATTGAAAACTAGAAAAAAAACCATTTTAATCTTATGGATTTGCGTTTTTCACCTTTTTATATAATGCCACTGCTATGCAACTATTTTTAGCTATAAGTTCTATCTTTAAGTCCTAGTTTACGCATAAAACTATAAGTTCATAGAAATTTATTTTTTTTTTTTGCAAATTGTAACTGTAAAGCTATTTTTTTTATAATAGTGTAAGTCATTATATAGTTTGCAGCTTCAAAAGCGCCCATGAAGTATATATATTGTAATTTGTAGCAGCGCAAAAAATATTTTCAATGTTTTTTTGATTAAAGACAAATAAAACCAATATTTTTTTACAACAAAATTAAAAACAGGCAAAATGGTTTTTTGGTTTTCCTGTTTGCTCAATACTATATCCAATGCAGGATAAAAAGGTTTTTCTAGTAATTCTTGTTGAAATAAATGGCTATAAAAAGACGTTGTGTGAAAGACGTGTGTGTGTACGTTATAAAGTATTTTAACTATATACAAACATCTGTTATCATGCACATATTTTTAAAAACCGTAACAGCAAATATGTAGTGCATATATAAATGTCTTAAAATAAGACGGATTTTATTATCAATAAATTATTTATAATCGTGAAATTTAATTAACTTTTGACCACAATACTTTTTTGACTGGCTGTATCCACTGAACCATTGCAGACAAATACGAGAGAACTGATTACATTGAAAATCTATAGAAATATGAGGTAGCACATGTACAACCCTTTTTATTGGCAATCAAGGTAAATCTATTTTTTTAATTTGTAATAGCATATTATCCGCATTGATTTTTATGTTAGTAAGTAGTATATTTTTATTGACTACATGCAGGAAAAAATTACGCTGTAAAAGTAAAACAGATCTTTTATATGCAAAAAAAAAAAAAAAAAAAAAAAGGAAGGAAATTGGAAAACTCGGTAATTTCATTGAAAACGCAATTTGTAAACACAGTTACACAAAAAGAACAACACAAAAGCAAATTAAAATATAAAGTTTTTTTTGTTTTGTAATTCATTTCAACTGTGAGTATCAAAAACAGTTAAAATAAAAAACAAAGGTGGAAAACATGCCAAATGAAAAAAAAAACATAAAAGACAAGAATAAGCTCGTAAAGATAGCAAAAAAATACGAAAAAATACAATCACACTAAAACTAAATACAAAAAAGCAAAAAGTTTATAAAATTGAGTTCTGTAAGACTATGTTAGGTTAGGTTATGGTATGGGGTAGGATTGGGGTCGGTTAGGTTTTAAATATTCAAATACTAATAGATCATACTTGAATTAGTGTTTTTTGTAGCATTGCACATATGTTCATGCATAAAATAGTTTTTTAGGCTTTTCTAGTTTTTAATTTCCTTTTTTTCTGCTGTAGTTAAACTTTTTTTTTGGCAAGTTGTCCCCCTCCTTTTTATGTGCAAATTGTCGACTGTCGTTAACCTTCATTTGATAAAAGTAAAAAAGTCATTAACGCGTAAAGGTATAAGGTATTATTAATTAGCAAATAAAACATTTACCAAGGTCAAAGTTTATCACTTTTTATAGATAAGAAAACATTTATTTTTAGGTTTAGATGTTGCAAATTTTTTATTATATTTTAATTGTAGTGAAACAACACCAAGGTCAATGCAAAACATACACCGACAAGTAATGATGCTTATTTTACTTTTTATAA
>JAQFYM010006134.1:0-12161 GCA_034694785.1 Agrenia bidenticulata
CCTGATTTCTGCTACCATTTGCACACTTCATATGTATTTAAAATTATATTTTGCTCCCGCGTATACTTTTTTGCATTTTATAAACTTTTCTGAAAGTTATGGGCATGTTCAAAACTTTATTTTGTAATATGTTTTACTCTTTGCTTTTAATTAAGATTTTTTTTATTCGTATTTTTTTTTTACTTAACCAAAACATGTCATAAAAAGCACGAAACAAAATATTTTTATAATTAAAAGGGTGCTTAATAGTTAAAAAATAAGGACGTACACAGGAATAATGAGTCTTAAAGAACAAATAAAATATACCTTAAGAATTTTGTTTACATATTTCAGCGTATAGACGTGCCAATCCGACCCGTGAGATTACCCGGTTTTTTGTAACTTTTTTATATAACTATGTACTATATAGAAAATAGTTTTTGTATTGATTATAAGTTTAAAAAACAAAAAAATATATTCAGTCAGACTTTAAACTTTGGTATTTCGTTGTTTGATGCCCCTTAAATATTTAAAACACATTTTTAAAAGACAAAGACACATAATAAAAACGTTAAAACACCAAAAAAACTTTAGAAATAATTTTTGAAATAGTAGGTTGTTTTTATATGCGCGAGTTATACATGAACAATACAGAAAAATTAAAAAAATATACCAGAGATTTAATTTTTAAAAACATATACAAAACAAAGTTTGTATACGCCAGCATATAAAAAGGCTAAAATTTTTGTATACAAACCACTGTTAGCAACTGTAAAACAGTGTAAAAATATTCTTTTATTTTCTTTTATGTATAGAATTCGTTGCATACATCATATTCAGTACAATTATAAAATGATGTTCTATTTTTCCAAAAATACTTTAAAATTTTTTATAACTTCAAAATTAAAAAAGTAAAACTTAATAGAGATAAATGACAATAGAAAACCGAAGATCTTTTAGTAAAAAAAATTCTTACCGCATTGGTGCGGTCGATCAGCAACAAATTAAATTACAAAAAAATATTTATATACTATTGGTTTTTACCATTGTAATAAATTTAAAACAGAACTTTATATACACCTCAACGGCTTAAATACAACTTGACTATAACCAGAATACAAAACACATACGATTTACTTACAGTTTTGTTTTGGTATGCGATCGTAATTTTTGTTCAAGTAATTTTTTTTAAATTTTACTATAAGAAAATTTACATATTGACCCCTCCTGCAAAAAAAAATTTCCATAGCTCAACTAAGATAAACTGATCTCGATTATATAAAAAAAATCGCCAAAAAGCCTTTGATGCGTTAGTTTTATTTGTTTTTAGTATATTAGAAAGCATTTGAGATTTACACTTTTAAAGTTAAAGGAAAAAAGATATTTAAATATAAGTTTGTCCATCATAACATCCAATTCATATGCAAAACGCAATAAACGACAATTGCCAATCATATAAGTTTGTTTTACCTTAAAGCAAAAAAAAAAAAAACAGAAAATTTATACAATGCTGTAAGTAATGCAAGCTGATTTGTTATATATATGTTTTAAAAAAACAACGATGGTTTTTTTAATTAAAGTTGATACCAGCAAAATGCTCAAACTTAATACCTTTTATAGTAAAAAACAATTATTAGTTTTTTTTATGCGCCCCCTCGGTTGCAGGGGAGATATAGAAATACAAAAAAATCAGGCTTTTTTAGGAGAAAATTACACAGTAAATAGACAACCCATGTAATGTTAAACCAAAATGTTTTTGTATACAAAATTAAAAATCACTTTTTTTCCATAACTCTATTTCTGTAAAAAATAAAGTTTTGTTAGTTTTTGTAAAGACTAGTTCTTGCTTTACGTACGTAAATACAATGCAATAACATCTAAATGCATACGCATTTTTATGCATATAATCATGCTCGTACGACATTTTACGCAGACAAAAAAACATCATCTTTATATGTTAATATGTGTCTTCCATTTCTAAAATGTACTGTATGTTCAGTGTAGGCCTGCCACCGACCCGCACTAGCTATGGTTTTTCGGGCCGTTTTTGTCGGCCCAGATTTGCTCACGGTATCAATTCTACTAAAAAACCCGGCAAAACAAATGTAGAAAAACCCGGCTCGGTGTGTCCGATTCACCGTTATAAATTGCCTCGTAAGTTGTCTTTTTTTTAAAGCTTTTTTTAAGACATAATTACATATCTTTTTTTGTGGCTGTAGTCAGTGGCGTAACCGTAATAATTTTCTAACCAATTGAGAAATTTTGCAATTTAATACGTAAGAGTTTCACCAGCATAATTTTTTGCACATTTTATATTATTTTTAACCAATTTTCTTTATAAATATTTTTATTTTCTGCTTTTTTTTAAATAAAAATATCTGAAGGAACGAGATTTTCCACTTTAAGACAGTTTTTACTGTGTTTTTTTGTAACAAGAAAAACATATGTCTAGGCTGCAAATCCATATTAATAATTCTAGCTTATGCTTGTATTAATAGTATTTATAAATTTATACAAAAAAATCGACACATGTAGAACCTGTCAACAGCAATCATCTTAAATAATACAATATGCCGTTCATAAACTTTTGTACGCATCTTTAATTACTATTCACGCTAAGATCAAGTCAACTTAAAAACTTTAACATGCCTTATAAATGCGATACTTGTATATTATATAAACTTACGGTTTTTGGGATAATACATACACCCTTGATGTCGATGCCAAATCTTGCATACTACAAATTTGCCGATAAGACATAGCATGAACGACAAAAAATATATTAATTATGTTACATAGTAGCGGATCTTCTCGAAGTGTTATTATACTAAATAACTAAAATACGCTTACATATATAGAGATATCCGATTAATTTTATTATGAGTACTAAGTAAAACGTACTAATACAGTTCTTTTTCTAGTATGTTCTGCTTTTAACAACAATACTATTTTGTTTGTGTATACTGTACCACTTATTAAAAGAACAAACTGTTTTTAATAATACGTTGTAGTTCTCGTTATACAAAAATAACAATCTTAAGCGTAAAAAATCGTACGTAGGGTATTTTTAGGCGGCTTGCACACCGAAAACGATAGTTTTTTTTCATAAAAAGACAAACAAAAATGCTGTGATTTTTACAAATTTATAAATAAATAACCTATATTCTTTTTGTAAACTATGACAATCGAAAAGTAAAAATACTTCGCTAGAGCATCATATATACGCGTTTACTGACTGAATAGTGAAAAAAATAAATTCTGTTTTTTATGCATATTTAATTTTTTTATTGTTTTTGTATTTTGAAATGAAAAAAATACATTCCGGTTTGTTCTAAAAATATATGCATGATTTTGCACCTGTAACTTTTCGGATAACAGCTTAACTACTACCTTTTTTAGAGTATACAAAAAAACGGTAAATAACTAAATATTTTTTTTTATTTTAGCTCACTGAACACGCGTAGTAAATATGTGCTATATATATATACACCGGTTTAATAAATATAAAAATCGTTTTATAGATTTTTTGATTACACCGTATTTTTTTTTTGTAAAAAACTACTACCTACAAAATATAGCAGTAAAATCGACCAAAAAAACAGAATAGTAAGCCCTTAGCCTATGTTTTAAATAGAACTTTGAACGACAAAGTGTTTTTTTAAGCAAATATGTTTTTTAATTTTAAGGATCCAAACAAAATACTTTTCATGTAAAATAGTCTAAAAAAATCAAAAAAATTATTCAGTCAAAAACAAGGATTAAGTATATCTGTTACAAAATAAAGGTTGCCTGCAAATAGGCAAGTAATCTTTGTTTTTATCATTTTAATACAGCAGATGATGAAATGCTTCGGCGTTAAAAAATCGAGCTCGTAGTTAAACAAATCAAAAAAAAAACTAATAATCTACTGCAAACCATATGTCTAAACACCACAGAAAGATATATGTATAATAAACAAAACGCTACAACAATGCTAATATTACTTGTAAATTTAACTTTTATGCATTTTTTTAACCCCTATAAAAAAAAGTGACAAATTCCAAAAACAAAAACATTTTATGGACTACTTCGTTTTTGCAAAAATACTTAGTTAAACTCATTTTACTATAACAAACTGTTTCTATTACAATTCGCAGTAGTCCTATTTTCACTGTTATATGTACTTTGTCTTTTCGTAAGAAAAATTTAGTTGTTTATATACAAATTGACCTTGAGCAATACCGTATAGTGTATTGCTTTTTAGAAGAAATGCGAACAAGCTTGTATTGTATAGGTAGAACTTGTTTGCCGTTATTACTTGCTATAACATACAACTTTTAAGTGTAAGAGCATATTTTGTTTGTAAATTTAGATTTTGTATTAGTTAACATTTACTATGAAAGAATTTTTGTCAAACGCAAATGTAGTCAATGTCTTATAAAATACGCAGTTTTGCGTTATTTAAATTTTTTCACAAGCATAAGAGTAATTTTTTTTTACTTTTTTTTAGGTAAGAATATATTTACAAGTGGATAGTCTATACCATGTAAAAAAGCCAATCAATTTACGCAACGATTTTGCACAAAAAAAAAAGGAAATGTAGTAGTATGCGTAAAAATCAGTTTTATTACTATTAAGATAAGTTTGCTTAAGGAAAATAGCTAAGTTTATACTTTAAAAAAAATAAGCATTTTGAGTAACCATAAATTAGACTACGCATTATTTTCGGGAGAAAAAAGATTGCCTGTTGTGATATTTTTACTTAAAACAAAACTCGCATAGGGAATCGTTTTAACAAAAAGTAAAAAGTTTATCATGTTATATATAATTTGTTTATGTATACATATAAATTTTACTCTGTTGACATATATAAAAATATTCTAGATATGCAAAAAACACAAAAATTTGCATGCCTGAAGTATGAGCAAACCTAAAACGTTTTATAAAGTTTTGATAGTTTTTAAAAGCGTATAAAAAAGTGCATGCAGTTGCAGCTTTTATTATACAGAAATAATATGCTACATATAATGCAAAAAACAACGCAAATATAAATAACGCCACAAATATTTTAAATATAACTGATTATCATGCCTGTTTCTTATGTAGATCATCATTGCACAGATATCTGCGTCAACAAGTGTTTTTTTATGTATTTCGAACTGTTTAAAGGCCTTTGATAGTTTTTAATACCTAGTTTTCTTGTATTTTTATCTTCGAAAGTACAAATATAATAATAATAAAGACAATTAGAGAGGAAAATCTATAAAAATATACTAAAAATTAATTAAAAAACACAGTAAGACATTTTATATGTAAGCCATAAGTTGAAACGTTTCTTACATATAAAAAACATGCTATTTTACGCTTTATGATGCAGAAAAACTGTTTTATTGTTTAAATACAATGTATCAGCATGTAAAATAAGCCCGCAAACAGTAAATATACCAATGTTCCATATAATAAAGTGTTTTTTCTTTGTTATGTTTTTGCTATACTGTTAAAGAAAAAAAACTAAAAAACAAAGATAAATTTTTTTTTAACAAGTAGAAAAAAAAATTACAAAAATAGATAAAAAAAAAGGTGTCTGTTTAAAAAAAAAATTTTTCCAAAACAATGCACAAACAGCGAACATAAAACTTAACTGTATTTTTAAAACAATAAATTTGCATTCTAAAATGTGATATTGACATCAACAACATCGCATTTATTCGCACAAGTATAATTCCACTTTATGAAATCTAAAAGTCCGTGGCTTGCTGCATCTTATTTGCGAGTAAGTTTTTTTCTGTACATGTACTTGCAGAATAACATAAATACAAATGTTCTGTATTTTGTAGAAATAGAAAGCGCAGACACAAAACAGCTTGTTGTAATACCCCACTGCAATTATAATGTTTTTCTTTCTACGTTCTACTTTATTTCATTATTGCAAAAACCTGCAACATCGAAAACTATGTTAAGTAAAAACAAGTATGTATAATTATTCGTATTTGTAAATAGTAAATTACAAACGTGCAATGTAGTGGTTGTTTACAAGAAAACATGCATTGCCGTATAATATTTGTAAAAATCAAAAATGTCATAATTAATCTGCCGTTTATGCTAGTTAGTTTTAGAAAAAAATTTTAATGCACATATGCAAATTCGATAACGCGATAAAAAAATATCCTTTACCTTTTTTTTTGTTTATTATACATAGACATGTTTATTCCTGGATTTTTGGCTCAGCAGGCCGGATCCAATAACATTAAAACGCTTTCAATTATACTTTGGATCCGACGCGCTTGCATACGATTGGTTTTGGTGGAGTGGAAGCAACCCTTTCTAAAACTACGAAAGCCAATATAAAATGCAATGTGTACCAATTTATGCAAAATTTTACACATCAGTAAGCAACAATAATCATATGGCACAAAAAGGTCATTTTTCTTCGAAGAATATAATTTTAAAACTATATTGCTTGATTTTTCTTTTTTCCGCGATACACGCCGCTGATTATCTTTGTGATAGAATAAATATTATATTTGTTTCTTACAATTTACAAAATTCACTCAATGCTATATCCCAAGATACGTCAGCAAATTTTCTACAGGCGGTACGAGGTATGCTTCTTTTTTCAAAAAGTGGTTTGCGCGCTCAGTTCAACTCTGAGTAATAAATATTAAGATGCCGAAAAAATGCATAATAGATATAAAAGAAACATGAAATAGTAAAATTTTGTAAACACTGAATGTGCACATGTATATTACATTTATAACAAGAGCCTTTGAGTATTTATTAGCTTGTATCTCGTCAAGCTGTGAGACCAAGCTGAGATTTCAGCTTTTATATATTATTAATTTTCATACCACATAAGCTGGAAATCTATACCGCATTGATAGAAATGAAAAATACAAATATTGTATCAAGCTATAACGAAGAAGATAAAAGATATATGGGGGTCTCTGATTTTAGTATTTATTGTCTACAGCTGAGACGTCAAGACAACCTTTAATAGATGTGTATCCCAAAATGTCTTGTTATGTATCGAATTTCTGCCTTTTTTTTATTTTTTATCTTATTTAATTTCATTAAAGAAGCATTGCTATATAAACTATTTTATAATGATGTATAAAAAAACGTTTATTTAAAATGAAAATATGCTTATGTAAGATAAAGAATTTTTTCATCAAGTTTATTTGACAATAGATTAAAGAGTAAAAAGTTTGTTGTAAAAAATGAAAAAAAATAAATGTTTGAAAATATTCAAAAATAACTCTCAAGCCATCATTAGATCTCTATATATAAGCATGCAGGAATAATCTACTTTGTCTTTGGTTTGGGGAGTTTTTCCGAAACTGACATAATTAAAAATGATTTAGATATTTATTTAAAAGTAGGATAGAAACAACATTTGAAAACCCTGCTTTGTTTTCGGTAGCTAGTTGGCAAGAATTTTTAGATCTTGGAAAAATCGCCACCTATGATAAGCAAAAATGGAACAAGCTTTTAAAAAAAGGATGTCTCGTTCGGGCTACATGGGAAGTGTTTTATTTTAGCCTTTAAGTTCAAAAATCATGAAATGTAAGTATTGACTCAGTTCAATAAAAATTTTTCACGTAACAAAAACCATAATTGCAAATACAACATTAAACCTTAATTTATTTATCCATATTAAAAGCAAAATGTACTTTTTTAGTCAGAATATTTTCATATAAATAAATATTTTTTTTTACATAAAAAAAATATATGTGCATACAAAATTCAACCATAAAAAAGCATATAAAAAAATAAAATCAAAGCTATTCCTTTATAATATATTGTGAGATAATATTTTATTTTTTTATAGTATCAGTCTAGTTACTCCACATTTTTTTCCCGTTTGCAAAAATGTTTTTAATTTTCAATCGGTATCTGTGCATATGAATAGTTATTTGATGATCGCTAGCTAGAGTAATATACGATACTAGCTGCATATATTGTGGCAATATTATTTATATTTGAAGATTTCTAAGTGTATTATCATGTTTTGCTACGCGGTACGTTTAGGTAGTTTTATCGGAAACTATTCTGTTTGATTTTTGTATACAATGGGGGTTGAAATAAAATTTCGAACTAAAGAAAATACTTATTAAGCGCTTAAAATACATTATATGCAAAAATTTAGAAACCTATCCCTAATTGTAAAACCTATGATTGACATGCAAACTATTTAAAAATAGAAGAAACACTCACAATTATTTTAGCGGAGTTAAAGTGATATATAAAATAAAATAAAAACGTAATAAAAAAAAGCTTTTTGTATGTTGAAACGTTTTTTTCTTATTTAAATAATTTGTTATCACGTTGTTTTAGGATGTATTGTAGAAGGTCATATACATAATAGTACCGTACAATTTTTATTCAAGGTTTTCACAACCTTGCTAAATTTGATTAAACTAAAAGCAAAAATTCATGAAGCGTCATCTATACAAATAGTTTACAGATATTGATGCTTTTTAAAGAAATGATGAAGAGAGCACAAAGTTTTAAATTAAATATAGGAATAAAGCAAAAGAGAAAGAAAAAAAAACAAACGTGTTTATATATACGTTACTATATGCCCATGTTTATATTTACTGTTTTAAAAAGCAAAAACATATTTTAGAAAACCCTTATGCAAAATATATGTATTTTGTGGGGTGCTTTTATCAGTTCATTTACTTTGTATTTAAAAAAAGGAAAACTCGTAAATATTCATGTAAATAATCCCCATCTTTATAAGGTTTTTTGCGTATTTAAGTTGTTCTATGCAAATTAATGAAAAGGACAATCATTTTTTTGCTTCAGATGTCGTATAAATGTAAAATGGAAAATAAAGGTTACACACAGGTTTAAATGCAAATAAAACTTATTCCGATGTAAAAATCGCATTAAGTCAAATATATTACGTGCATAACCTACTAAAATAATAAAGCAAGGTCGTTTCTTGCATTTTATTCATTGATTTTTGATCTGATATGTCTCTGCGGCATAAAGCAGCACGATAAAGCAGAGAAGTAACTAAAATGACAAATATTATAGAGGTGTACAGTTTTTTTGGTTGCGTCAATATTAAGAGTTTTTACTTTATAAAAAACGACCGTAATCAAAGTTAATTCTTTTTCGTTTGTAAAATGTTAAAAACCGCATAAGAATTTAAAATAAAAAATAGTAATATTTTTTTTCTCAAGTTTTATTTCATATATTATTGCAAAATTCTTACATGCTAGAAATTAATTATTTATTTTTGTTTCGGCCGTTTTACAATTGCATCAATCGTTCTTAACCCTTTAATCGACAAGCATTTTTATGAACCCTAAAATATTAGAAAATTTCCTCATAATACAGCATTTGAGATCAGTATAATGGTAGTTAAAAAATTTATGAAAGAATAAAAGTGGTTAATGCATTATGTGGATGTTATAATTCAAGAACAAGCATTTGCACCATTGGCAATTCATTTATATATATTTCGTTGATTGCTTGAGCAGACAGAAGACAAGTCCATTTATAATCTGACATAACAAAACAAAAATTACAATATCATTAAATATGCAATTTCATTTTAAAAACATTTAATAAATATATTTATCAAGCCTTATTGTTATTTGTGTATTTAATGTAAAAAAATATTGTAAGAAAAACAACAACAATAAAAATAGTATTGGTTTAAGGAATTTATTAATAGCTATGTTATGTAATTTTAGTACATTTAAATGATATGCTCATCTCCTTTGTAAATGTTTAGAACGAATAAATAATAAGTGTTTACATCTTACAATTAAGTAGAAATATGTAAATATGTTAGACCTAATGTATTTATATATATTATTTCTTATAAATGCCTTAATACATATTTAAAATTATTATTTTATAGCACAATGAAAACACAACCCATTATATAATTTACTGTGCATATATTGTAAGTTGATTACTCATTACGTCTATTTATTCCTGGTTTTTCTATTCTCTATTATATAAATTTCCTATATTATCTTTTCATTGGTTGACTAACTTTCTTCCATTTTTAAGGGGTATAAAGTTTTAAGAAAAATAGGATCAACGACTAATATATTTAAATACATCCATTCTAAATGGAAGATTAATTTCTAATTATTAAATACATCCATTCTAAATGGAAGATCAATTTCTAATTATTACATCAAAAAATTTCGCATATTCGGACTAAAGGGTTAATAATACGTTTTTCAACACATGAAATGCGTTTTGTACTGAACAACAACATCTAAAGCCGTGTAACTTGTTTTTTTGTATTTTTTGTAATGAGTCAATATCGAAAAACAACAATTTTTACCAACCTACTTATTCTGTTTTGTTTGCGTCTTAAATCGTCTAACTGGATAGTAAGTAGCGCCTTGTGTTATCAAAAAGTATTTGTGTGGTATTTGCTATAGCAGAAACATACAATACATAGTCTAGGTTTACAAGTTTAAACCGGTAAAAGGTTTTTAACATACCTTTTTTAACAAAAAAAAACTATTTTTAAGTGCGTACTTTCATGTTAAAATATAAATCAAAAGCAAACAGACTTAAAGCACAGTACAAAGACATTTTGTAACTTAAGTTTTTTTTTAACTTCACAGTTGGATTTCAAATACATTGGTATACAATTTTGCGTTTTTTAAACTAGCATCAGGGTATTCAAATGCAAGTTTAACATTTTCATGACATTAAAGGTAGTTTTTACCTTATAAATGTGTATTAACACTTTTTACATTTTATAAAAAACTATTGTTTTTGCGCTTGCTTTAATTGTATATTAAAAAATTAGATGCAGTAAATTTAAAAATATATATAATTTGCTTATCTTTGTAAAGACAACTTGTTTTAGGCTATAACTAGCTTTTACATGTCGCTACTATATTACCACAATTTTTTGGCGTACTAAAAGTTACGCATTAATTATGAAAAAGTCTAAAACACAATTTAGGGGTATCAATTTGTGTTAAATTGAATAATTTATGACTTTTGCTTACAAAAAAAAAAAAAAATCGTATTTTATCACTGAACAAAGCAAAAATATGCTATACCGAAAATAATATTACTACCTGCCTTTTGTACATTTCATATAAATAGTTTTTGCATGTGGTATATTACACATTGCCAAAAAGCTGTTTTAAAGTATTAATTTTAGGTAAGTCATATATCTTTAAAAAAACAAACAATACCTGAATATTTGTATTTTTAAATGATGTTTGTGTAGGGTAAGTGTTGCACGTTTATTCTTTAGTATTCAGTGGGATTTTTTATGTAAAAAAATGAAACCATTTTAGAAACATGCAAAAAAATCCAGCATCATAGCTTTACTGGCAGTATATAGTACTAGTAGTTTTGATATGTTTATACACCGAAAAATAAATATTTACGTTAGGCATAAATAAAGCCATGTCTTTTATAATCAAAGATATTTTGGATGGTAAAAAATGGGTCTAGAAATCACTGAGTGCTAGTCCATTAGACTTACCTCGAACAAAAACACTGAACCATATTGTATTTCGTTGGTTCTTATAGACCCAAAAGATATAATCGTCTTGGGGTAACCCAATATGATTTAAGATTAGGGCTACTGCCGGACCCGAAAGGCGTTTCGGTTTCCGGCCGGAAAAATACCGAACCGGCCGGACCCGGTATAAAATATTATAAAAATTTACCGCGTCTGGGTTTTTATTCGGTATTTCCGGATTTTCCGGTATTTCCGGTTTTTTTTGAACATAGGTTTTGCTGTAATGATAAGAATAAAAAAGTAAAAAAAAAGCAAATAAAAAAACATATATTTTTCAGCGAGTAAAAACCTTTTTTATTATCACATCTGAATTTGTTACTTCATGCCTTTTAAAAATCTAAATTGATTATTCGTTTGCAAAAAAAAAAACATCTGATAATAAATTCAAACTGTTAAAGTTGTATATAAAAAGCTGGATTTAACTTCTAAGCATAATAATAAAAAATGGCAAATTTAACACAGCTTGTTTTGTTTCTCACAAAGTGCATAAGATGTATTTATTTGGATCTTTCTCATGTTTCGATATCGTAATAAAAACCTTTAAAACAAAGATTTGTAATTGTCGAAAAAAAAAATAATAATATTTATCTAAAAGGTGTAACCATATGCGCATCAGTTTTTTTTAATGGAGAATCTAAACTATTATTCTGTACAATCAGGAATTTTTAATATGGTATAA
>JAQFYM010006135.1:0-12160 GCA_034694785.1 Agrenia bidenticulata
ATTTTGGTATTACAAGACTACATATAACTTTACTAAAAAGACAACTTATAGTATAACATGAAGTTTCAGAGTATTTGACACGTTCCGAAGAAAAAAGGACAACAATTACCAACGTCATCTTGAGAAAACAGGAAAATATAGAGTCTTAACTTATAATTTCGCAAAATATAGGCGTTGTTTGTATGTTAAAAAAAATAATCAAATAGAAAAAGCACTTATTACAAAGTCACTGAAAAATATGCAATCAACTATTTCAGCCCAAAAAAAAACACTATATGAATATTTTTTTATGTGTGTTTTTTGCAGTGGTTTAAAATCATTTGAGCAAGAAGAATGTTTCAATAAAAAATAAAGGGACTCCCTTTACTATAAAAAATTTTTTCTTCCGCCCCCCTTGTGCCGTTCGGAGGCCTTGATTGTACCTAGCATTATATGCGCGTTTCTTGAACCTCACTTACAATAGCGCGTATATTTTTCAATGTTGCTGATATTGTTACTTTCGATTATCTACATGCTTTCTTGTTTTCAAAGTTTTCATTGTATACTATCTAGTCATTTTATCTTTATCTTGGCTGTCTCATTGTTTTTTGTAACTGTTTTCTTATATCACCGGGACAATCGTAATCTGAGTGTTTGCTGGTTCCGCAATTTCTATGGTACACCTCTGATCTATTTTTTTTTTGGCCTTTGGTTTTTAGACACATTCATTGCCAGTTCCTCAAATTGTTTTGGTAAATCTTGTATTTAAATTTTTTTATACTTTTGTTGCTTAATGTAATCTTTTCTCATGTCTTTCTTAATGCTTTTCCTTTTGGTTTTCATTGTTGCGTTTTGTTAAGGTTTACTTTCGTATGTCCACATAGGTTGTTTATTATTCGTTATAGAATTGCACAACTTACGCAAAACCGTTTTCATATTTTTGTTGATGACTTGCCCCTTTATTTCATTCATTATAGCTTAACGTCCTTTCTTTGTCATTTCGTTATCATAGTTAACCGTTGTCTTTTTCTTAATTTGTTTCCGGGTCATAAAATCTTATGTAACTAAAACTTCGTCCTTCTTTCCGATTCCAAAATTTGTTTCAAACATACCCTTAGAGATCTCTTAGCTAGTTTTGTCTTTTACGAAATCATCATAGATTTTTGCGTACTCACCACCAGTAATCCTCGCTGCCAATAAGTGTTATTTTTTCCAATCATCCTGTATACTTATGTCTTACAATTTTAAATGGTCTAAGGAGATTTTTGGTGTTTTTTACCTTCTCGTTGCTAAATCTTGCATATTTTTTAACCTTCATCTTATAATCTTCTAGGCTTTTGCTCTGATTATCATGTGGCGCTTGTTACTAGCTTTTTTTCTAAAATCGTTGATTTGCAAAATTATATTCTCTTTTTGTGTTGCTATTTGACTTTTGGTTTGTGTCCTGACATTCTTCTTTACTAACTCATCTTCGCCTCTTTTATTTTCTCCAGCGTTATAATTTACCATGTTTGTATAGTCCGAAGTTTAGACTTTGAATATTCGCAGTTAACTACATTTTTGTTATTTTTATTGTTATTCCACTCCTTTTTTAAATACCACTATCCGCTTCTGTTCTGCTCTGATACATTTTTATTTTTTTCTTTTTGTCTTACATCCATGTTGCCATTCAGTCTTTCCTTTGTATGTAAATTAATTTTTTAAAGTTCCGTTTTACTACCCTTGTAGATATTTTACTTTCATGTCTTACGGTAATGTGTGGTTTTTTGTACAGGCTTTTATATTGTTAATAAACACAGTTCTCCTTTGGTGTTGTTTAATTACCACCTCAGCCGCCGTTGGCTGGTCTTTCTGTCCATGCATATGGGTTTAACCTATATTTTTACTAAGGTTACAAAAAGTCGGACTTTTTATCTTAATATCATAGAGCCCCCGGGTGCAGTCAAGGCAATAACCCGAGCTCTCTTTTTGTGCTTAATATCAACACAAATGTAAATATACTAAAAGAACAAACCCTTTCTGATGCAACCAAGGAAAAACAGCTTGCACGACGCAGATTAAATTACAAAAATATAAGCTACTTTTATTTTATATTTCGCATACTTTAGAGATTTTTTAATTTAGATTAAAAGTTTCAGACCAGGCGACTTACTGTATTGACGGAGGAACGCTTTCTAAAAATATACTTAAACTGTGCGTAAAATATTTCTTTTTGACACATGCTGTGTTTTAAGTATGCAGAATGTGTAAAACATTTCGTTTAGTAAATGAATCGAAAACCGAAATGTAAAAAGTGCTTTACGAATAATGCTAAGGCAACAATATTATTGTTAAGCACTATATATACTTCTTTTCGAATGTCTATATTATTAAAGAGGTGCTTATGGTTATAGTGTTGCAAGATTTTCAGTATTTGCTGAAGTAAAATTTAATTATTTGTTATAAGTAAAGATAAAAAGTATATAAAATAGAAGATAAAACAGAAAACATGCACCATACTTAAGCAAAACCGCTAAACCCGTTTATATTTTTTTTTGTTGCTTTCATTAACATGCGTCTCGAAAATGATAATTTATCAACTCGTGTTCAAATTGATTTAACAAAAGTATGTAACACCAATTACAAGATACCCCATTTCACTACAAAAAACGTCGATCTTAGTTCAAAAAAACCTGATTTTGGTTACTAAATGCCAAACTCTGGTCAGTAATGAAGTTGAGCATGATGAGTGGGTTTAAAATTAAAATTTTTTTTTCTTGTGAAGTTGAAAAAAGTTTTAGCGCATACAACCGTAAATTTGCAGGTTAACGAAAACATCAAAGAATATAAATATATTATGGTATTGTTCTGTAATACCATCGATTTACTAGTATTAAATATAAGTAAAAAAAAATTATTGGTGTACCAATTTGTACTCTTTGTCTTTTATAACAATTGTTTTGCATTCATTTATGACTCGTTCTTTTCATTTTTTATAGAAATAACATAATAGTAGCAAATTAGACAAGAAAATATTTATGCATTTTTGAATAAGCCTGTGGAAATATAGTTTTTTATAGTAAATACCATTTAACCTTAACTATTTTTTAGGAAACTCATTTCTTATAAAGCAAATGAATTTTGCATATCACTACTGGGACATATATATCAATCCGCCATCAAGTAAAATGTCATGACTGTCACTATCAAAACCAACCAAAATACCAATAGGGTTTGTATTGCACAATATGGTTTTAAAACGTAAAAATTTACGCGTAATTGACGTAACTCATTAATTTAGTACGTTCGCGTTATTCAAATGTCATTTTTAGACTTATTTGCTTATTATATTGCATTTTTATGCTAAAGAGAATGGACATTGTATGTGTATCCTCAACATGCATAAGAAACATAAATTTACAATGTTTTCTTCTTATGTGTCATTGCGTGTCTGCGTATATTTTACAGGTAAAGTGAGGATAGAATGCTTTAAACTGACTACCTGGATACTTGAGTAACCGGACATAGTTTATTTTTAGCATTTTTTTGCTTTTCGATATATTCTCAAATATTTTCCGGGTATTATGTATTTTTGAAAAGGACCTAAGAAAGGGGTTGACTTTATGGCTGTTATTTTCTAAGAGTTTGAAACTGAAAAAAAACTAAACATGATTTTTTTAAATGATTGAACTTTTGCTTATAAATAACTTATAAGCCGTTTTTCAAAAAAATTATATTTTTAATCTTAAAAATCTTTGGGTAAAAACTTTTTTAAAAACTCATAGCTACTTTGTTCGTCACCAAATATATAAAAACAGTATGTTTTTTTGATATTATGGTTAACAAACGTATTATATGCTTACACACAAATTTAAAACAACATATTTCATTCCGAGTTCTCTGCAAGTACAAAAATCCAATCACATTAAAGTATCGTAAGAAGTACATTTTTTACGGATTTCCTAATGCGATTACTTAAATTTTGCAGCTGTTTTACATAAAAATCACAAATAAACTTTAATGTTTTGTTTTATACATTTTACCATGTCTTTAATAAGTAAACTTATATTATAAACTGTCATTTCTGTAGCGAGACTACTTAAAACATAATATAGATTACAACATGCATAGATAAAAAGACACATACCCAACAAAACTAATTAATCTTGTCGGGTTGTAGTTTTTTATACTTTGTTTAAATGCTTTTTTGATCTTTGTTGTTAAGTTGAAAACAAAGAATGATATTTCTTGTATTTTTTGTTCTTTTTTCTATAAAATAGCTTTTTATTTAAGTATTCGGATACCCGGATAAACTTAATTGTATGCTTTTTGTAACCGGATACCTAAATATCCATATTAAGAACCCTAAGTATACCCTAATTAAAATATAAAATATTTATTGATGAGCAAACAATCAAAAAAAAAAAAAAATGTTTCTGGATCTAATTCATGTATAAAGCATGATGACTTGCAATAAAAAAATACCAAGACGTATACACTGCAATTGTAACCATCATGTTGCGAACAAAACTTTTATTGTGTAATATGAATCTTGCTTAATCCCTGTCTTTGTTATTATATGCATAAATGTTCTTGTTCATATATTATAACATGTATTGTTCGTTATATTAAACAAACTCATGAAGCAGTTTTTTTGTGCATTTATAATAAGTCCAATCCAAATAAGTGATGTTAGCAAGCATACAAAAAAAATTCATAAATGTAAGAATCCTTTCATGAACAATTGCTGAAATTATAATTAAGAAAGTACAAATTAAACACACTACGAATTTAAGTAACCTTTACTTTTACCAGAATTTTTTGTTTTATAATATCGATGCACCCGACGTTACCACTTTCTGCTATGCAAACATTTTGACATGAGGCTGCGTTAATTGTTTTTGTAGTTTCAAAATACAAAAACTCCTTAAAAACTATTGTGTAGCCTAAAAAGATTTTTTTATATTTGCACTTTTATGTGTATGATCAGAAATATTAACCGGAGCAATTTTGTATTTTTTAACAATAACAAAACTGCCATATCGGTTGTAAAACGCACAAATGGTGTAATTATGGGTAGAGTTAGATATAAATTTTTGCTTTTGTTTGTATTATAAGTTCTAATGTAATAAATGTGTTTTAGAAAAACAGCTTGTCTTTAATTTTCTTCAGGCACTAGAATTTCTTTAGAACAGAAAACGTATTAAATTTAGAACCGGAACATTTTTGCAGATATTAATAAAATGTATATTTTTACATCTAGCAGGGGGAATTAATAGATCAAATATTGTTGATATAAAATTAAAATTTACTATTATACTATTTTCATATATTTAATATTAGTTGAAATGTTTTTTCATTTCTCTTTTTGAACAAAGCTTTAAATTATCACCAGTCTTGCTTGTGGTAGTTTTTATTTGTTTTTATCAAAAGTTCGTATATATTTTGGATGCTAAAAAAACGACAGAACACATAGCTATATTTATTTTCTATCAAGTTTATTGCCTTTTTTTTCATTTTTTTTTATTTTAAAGTGAAACAGTATCACCTAAAGCAAAAGACTTAAATTTTTTGCATTCTTTATTATATTTTTTTTTGATTTCTATTACGTGCATATTTTCCCGTAGGAAGAACTTTGTTTTATTTTTCTTGTCATCGTTAATGTTAATATAAAAAGCTGGTAGGAAAAGCCACTCAGCACGAAGTCTAAATAAGTTCAATACAAAGCTTTTTATGATGAAATAATATATTTTAATGTTTTTGAGTCTTAAAAGAAATTAACCATTATAGGAATAAACGAATACCAAGCATCTTGTTTTCCATTAACATGTTTTTTAAATGCCTTGTATAGTGGTAAGTTCAATAGCTAATAAAGTTGGTTTTTTCCGCGGATAAAAGCCGCTCGAAGAAATATGTTTTATAAAAAAGCATGCAATATATGTGCAATTACATTGTTTACAATATTTATCCCCTGGTCGCTTTGATAGAGCTATAACCCACCATGACGCCAAAAAATATTATTATAAAGTATTTTTGCTACTGAAATACGCTTTCTAATAGAAAAACGAGCGCCGCATACCACTTCGTGCGATGTTCAGTTATCACACAAAAAAGGCGACAATTTTTTTTTTTATAAAAAATTTCGACTAAATCAATAATTATACGTTCGAACCCATCTTCTATAAATATACAATAAAGCCTGTGTATATCTTGTTTTTATGTCCATTTACTTTGCGTTTTTACAAGTTGCACCGTAATTTTAACTTGACTCGAACATTTTTGGCCAAAAATTGATTCTACGCGCCGCTTTTCCAAAAGCTTTTATTTTTATGTAACCTTATTTAGAGTCGTCATGTAACAAAAACAGCTTTTAAACCACGTTTTCTTTACCACCTTTATTTTTGTTAGACTAATGCAACGGAAATACTCTTCATTTTCCAAGAAAAAATTTTCACACGTTTTTCTTACCTGCCGGTAAGCTTTCCATTTTTTTTGGTAAACATTTGTTAATTTTGCAAAAATATAGATTGTTTGTTTTCATTACTATAAGGGCGGTTCAAGTGCAGTTTTTTACAAAAAGGCAATGAAAATGTTTTAAAATGCAGTTTTTTTGGTTATATGGCAGTTTTTACCGCACGTAAAGCAGCATTTAAGCCAAAAAATACAGTTTAACAGGAATTACATTCACCTTAAAGATCATACGTAAAAATTCCTGTATACATAGAAATAATTTTTTTTCCTAACTACAATTTATTTTATCAGCAATAAAAAAAGTTTTAAAGGTAGTTTTACGGTTCTAAGTACAAAAGAAACGCAGTTTTGGTTCGCGTATAGGGTCGAACTTAATTATTATTATTCTTCTTGTAAAAAAACTAAACTTTTCATGTTTAAATAAAAATAAATTTTTGAAACCATCTTTTTTTTATTTATTTTCAAATAAAGTTAAAGCGTGTTTAACATCTAAAATTTAGGCATAATATTACCCTGCTACACCCAAGAATCCCATATACACCCAATTAGATTGTGTAAATACATTAAATAATAATGCATAAAATGGACGCAGGGAATTCCATCGTATATATCAGACCCCGGCGGCGACACTTACATTTATACAGGGTAACAATGCACTCCCGACCCCGACGACACAAATATGTCAAAAATGTCGAAAAGCACGGTATCTAAGATCTATAACAAGGCCTGATAGAGAGAAATCGTGGCTGTTACATTGCCTAAGTGCAAAGAGACATCAATGCTAAACAGGCACATTCTTCGCATATGTAGAAAGATTAAGAAACACCACAAGGATATCATTTTAGAGAGCCCTTAAAATGGTATATATGTACTTTGAGTCTAAAACTAACGATGAAATCATGCCCGCAGTAAATGTGCAAGTCCCATTGCATAGTCAATTGGGCATATTATATAAGGGAGAAGATGAAAAATGATAAAATTGAAGCAGGAAAACTAGGTGGCATAGGAAGAAGCGTGCAATTGAAAGAGAGTCTATTTCGTAGTAGGAAAAAGTATCATAGAGGTCGGCTACTACTAAGGGACATAAGGCTGAAAATGATTGGGAAACAGCTCAAAGAAGAAAAAACTATGGATCAATAATTTATGGTGAAAGGATCTTTGGGCTAGTGGAATCTAATTCGAAAAAAGTTGTTATTATTGTTGTTGAAAAAAGAGACAGAATTACACTCCATGATGCAATTCAAAGATATTACATGGTTGGTACAATGTAATATCTGACGGGAGGTTAGGGTAACATGGATTATCCGGTCTTGGCTATATACACCAAAGGGGTAATTCATGAACAATACTGTATTGATTCTCTGACCAAGGCACATACACAAAGGATTGAAGGAGAAAAGTCTCAGCCAAACTTCTTATAATGAGAAAAAGAAGAGGCACCTGTAAGGATCTCCTGCAATTGCACCTCGATAAGTATAGGTTTTGGAAATTATATGGATTTGAATTTTTTACTGAGTAGTTAAAAATCTCAAGATCTATTGCTGAGGAATAAATTAATAATTATAATTTGTGAGGTATTTTTTATATTTTGTTTTATTTTTGGCATTTATCTTGCATTTTACGCCCAATCTAATTGGGTGTAGTAGGGATTTTTAGGTGTAGTAGGGTATAGGAATGCCAAAATTTATAACAGAAAATGTAGGGTTGGCTCAGGATCAGCGGGGGTAAACTAAGAGCCTAGGAAACATGAATAACTTTTTTAAACGGTTTCAATGTATTGAAAAATACATTCCATTAGAAGGACGCAATTAATTATCAAACCCCTTTGAATATCTTATATCTATGGATAAGATATTAATTCTCATTCCTAGTCATTAAAACATATTTTTGCTCTGATAAATAAATATGTCTTCAATGTGACTTGTATCTATCTACATTTATGGTTGATAGAATTTAAAAAACTGAGCCATACAGCCTTTTTCCCTATAAATGCTTATATAGTATGGATCAATGCATAAGTGTAATACTTATTGTTAGAAAGCAATGATGCCTAACAAAATATGTATTTTTTTATAAGTGTTTATATTTTGCTATTTTATGCTATGTAAGCTTATAACATCTTTTATCTTTTACAACCTTCTGAAATTTCATAAAGTTTATAAAAAGTAAGTAAACTTTTAAGTATACTTTGGCAGCTTCTAGAATTATACACGTCGATGAACTCCTGTACGACGGGAATCAGATAAGCTGCGCCTCTTTGTTCTTTAAGTGTTTTTCCTTTTACCTTTTCGTTTTAACATGTTAAATTCTACATTGTAATTTTTTTTTTCCTCTCGGTTTTTATTACTAATTCGGTCTTGTCAAATAATGTTACTCTTGGATTTTTTTTATTGTTTTTCATTTAGTTGAATGGACTACATGCGTTCTTTTTTTTATTTATGTTTATTATTCATTATTCTTTTATTTTAATATTTACGATCCTATTTTTATGTTTTTTTTTATTGGCCTAAGGAGGGAATGTTGACCGATTTAGTTGTTAAATATGTAAGATTGTTTAGCTTTTATATTTTTGAATTTTTGCTTGTTTGTGTTTTACATTATTTTTAAAATTTGCTCTTTGCTTTATTTTTATTAGTACGTATATATCTTTTTTTTAATCAACTTCAATTTTTTGGTAAAACTTTTTGTTACCCTCAAACTATAGATTTACCACTCAATTTTTTGTTTTTTCGTTTAATATTAGGTTTCTATAGCAACTAACATTTAAAAATATTTAAGCTAATTATTCCTTTAATTTTAAGATCCATTTTGTTGTTATAGACGTCATTTTATGATTTTGTTCATATTCGTTGATTTTTTCATTTTTTCATTTTCCTTCTGGTTTGAATTCGGCTTAATCAATATTTAATAAAACGTGTAAATATAATTATAATAAACAGCTTTTGCTTTAAACAATACAATATTTGTGTATAATTATCTTTTGACAATTTTCATGACATTTTTAAGCGCCCAAGATTAACAGTCTTTATATAACGGAGCCGTTGTAAAATACGACCATTGTTTTTAATTCCCCCTCTTTATTTTAACCCAAAATTCGACCTTCGGTGCGTGAAAGGGTTGAATACTTCATTTTTTGGGATACGAAAAATAATGAGTATATGTCAAATTGTAGATATTTTGGATTAAGTTGAGATAATATGCATCATTTTTAATAAAATATTGTTATGATTAGAATTATATTGTTTGTTTTTTATGTAGCGTGTCGACTGTATATCATTTTATTTCACAGTGTTTGAATTTCTTATAACAGCCGTTCTACATTGATTTGATTCAAAGTAGTATATGTTTCTGTATATTTACTGTTTTTTTTTTTTGCTTTTTTGTCTATTTTTTTGTTGTCTGTTGTGTTGTTTTTCCTTTTTTTCAATTTTTATAGAATAGCCAAATGTTAAGAAATCTTTTTTTTGGATTTTCGACGTTGTACAGTACCGTAAAACGCCGATAATAAGGGAAATTTTTTATTGCAAATTTAGTGTCAAAATAAAAAAGTAAATATTTGTGTCATGGTAGATTTTTGTCGATTTTTACCTTATTATCGGCACTTTACGGTATATTGATTTTTGACATTATGTCGCTTTTTCATATTTGAAGTTCTGTTATATTTGCCATAATGCCGTTTTGATATTATGTCATGTTGCCTATTTATCCGTTTATTTCAAAAAGGGGTAATTATGAATTGATCCTTTGATTCTATTGATTTATTTGTTAAAATTGTTTATTTATAAAGAATTTTTGTAATCAGTGATTTAAACCAAGCTATTTTATGTATATAATGATTTTTTTCTTTCATTGTATGATTTTTAAAAGTGGCTTCTGTTCATTACAAGGATTTTGTGTGAATTACATATTTATTTTGAGGCTTGCGGAATATCGGTGTTGGGGTTGTCGTATTAAAAAATGACCCCCCATGAAAAATTGACCCCTTAAATTGGGGCAAGAAAAAAAATAATTGTTTCGAACCCGGGTTTTGACAGTAAATTCGGCCATAACTTTAAAAATGAACAATTTTCACGTACTTTTTTGTTATAACTTGTTTTCTGTTTTTTCGTTTCTCCTTTATTTTTCCTCCTTCAATTGGACAATTTTTCAAATTGATGCTTTGACAATAAAAGAGAGCAAGTAAAAAGAAGAAAAATATTAAAAAAAGAAATACAAATATACACGAAAACACGATATAAAGTATTTAATTCACTAATAAATGCCGAATGGATTAATTTCTATCATTTATTTCCTTCAAATTATAACAATAAGTAAAAATCCGAAAAACATTATTAAATCTCACGGAAAAGACAATAATAAATTGAGAAAAGGATAATATCATTTACAAAAATATAGATAAAAATAAACAAAACATGCAATTTAAGTTTGATGCATGTGGTTTCAAACATACTTAACATCCACAATTTTGTTAACGTTAAACAAAGCAAAAAAATCATAAGGAAACGGTCCAAAACAATAGTAAAATATATTTGCTACTGGCAATACAATGCAAAATTTATTTTGATATTTAAAAAAAAAAAGTCAATCTATTAGCTTTGCTGAAAATATTTAAAAAAAAAGTAATTAAAAGGGTAAATATACAAATATACAAAAAGACAAACTCCTAAAATAGAAAATAAAATTAAAAAAGAGACCCTTTTCTTAATACAATCGTTGTTTAAATTATCTGATTTAACTAATCTGTAAAACAATATCTAATTAAAACAAACTACATCAAAAAAGGTAGCATGAATAACCAAAAACAAAAAGCTCCCTATCATACATATAATAAAAAAACATACGTTAGAATAAGGGTGAAAGTTATGTGCATAAAAAACTAAAATAAACTTTCAAAGTAGGGATCGTAGTTTTTACTATACGGTATAGTTCTATACGTACAGTAAGTGTATAGTGTGTGTATAGTAAAATTACTATACATTGTATAGTGTCTTTGACTATTGTATGTATATTTTGATCTTTTCATTTTATGAATACAATATTTTGTTACTAGAACCTTTTGCTTTGGAATTCTGTATATTTTAACCCATATAAGGTTAACAGTGATCTTCTAGATAAATGCAAGATATATACCAGAAAATAATGTTAAAAAATGCTAAGAAGAATACTTTCCTATTAGCCATTGTCATGTTTATAATAAGCTTCATACAAAATAATAGGCAAAACACATACATATTAAAATAAAACTACACAAAAATAGAAAATAAATGTCTTTTTGTGACTATCAAATACAGATCCAAGTACCATATACAATTTTAATTAGCTAACTTAAAACTGTTAAAATGCAAGAAATTTATGTGGTATGCGTTAAAGACAGTTAACGTAGCAAACCTAACGTAAATTAAATTTAAAAGTTTTATTCTACAAACTATTTAGATCAACTGTGCAAAAACCTAGTTTCGTGACAGAACTTATATCAATTTGCTAGTGTAGCTTGTAATTTTCATTTTTTGGTTTTAGTAATAAAACAAATAATTTATTTTTAAATAATTTATTCGCTGACTGCCAAAATTATTAAAACGACACAATTTGAATGTCATAGATAATCCATCTTAATTTTTTTTGTATTCATTTGTATTTTGCGTACAGCATAAGAAGTAACAAACTCCATATGGTTTTAAATGTAGAAATACCCATTTTTAACACTTTTAAGTCGTTTTTATATGATAAGCGC
>JAQFYM010006136.1:0-12160 GCA_034694785.1 Agrenia bidenticulata
TATTTTTGTACAGGATAAGAAACAAAATGTTTTCAGACTGCAAAACAGCCTCGAGAAAATACATAAACGATTTGTAAATGGTGATAAACTAAAAAAATTTGTTAAACAGTAAGTTTTTCAATTAATAAAAAACGTCTCAAAACTGGATGAAACAAAGACAAAAGTGAGTGTTTTGAAAAAACAACATAATTTGAAAGAGAAGATAATTTGTAAAAATTTCTTTTTGGAAAGATACGAATGTAGGGGTAGATACAAAAAAAAACTATTCTAGCTTGTAAAGTAGCTACGAAAAACTTGAAAAGAGACGTTGCAAAATGTAAAAAAAAAACCGGAAAAACAAAAAAAAAACCACACAAGGCTCCTTACCTATTTTAAAAAATTTTGCGTATAAAGATATGTAAAAAACGTTATACAAGAAAAAAATTTAACCCACCACTAAAAATCACACATATAAAGTAACAAAAAAGAAATCCGAAAATCTTATTAATATAAAGTGCCAACAAAATGTAAATATACATACATTAATTATAAGTATTTACTTCTTCTAATAAAAGGTTGGATTGCTTGCTGTCAGAGTTTGGCTGGCAAGTGCTTTTTGGTACTTTCTGGCAGGGGAAGTTGTTTTGCCATACAGAAAATACATATTTTACAAATTTTATTGTGCAGTTTTTTTAGCTGATACTGAAAAGCCAAAATGGCTGTTTAATAATATGAAGGGCCTTTAAATCTTTAGTTTTTTTTTATTAATATAACAAATACTCATTTGATTTGTGCTAAGTAAGATTTAGAAAAAAATATTTGTACGATAATAGACTTGTAACATTTTGATAGAACTGATACTATTCATAGGGTTTTTGTAGGCTAGGAGACCCTTTAAAAGCATATACAATTATACATAGAAGAAATAACGTTCAGAAAGATGCATACAATTGTGGGGTTTATATTTGTGCGTTTTTGCCATGCATGTGCATGATTTGATTTTGCAGGTTTTAATCCTTACTAATTCATATGTGTTAAAAAAGTATTTTTAACTCAATAGTACTGTGTAAAAAATTGTAGATTGTTTTTTAAGGATATACTTATGTTTTATTTAATATTGGAGTTTTTTAATAACAAGTTTAGTCATTTTTCGTTATTATTGTCATTAAATTATACTTAGATCTATCTATTCTTTAGTGGTGTATAGTGTGTTTGATTTTTCACTGTTTTTATATTTTATGACGAATTGTTGGAGTTATTAAAAATGTGCATAACTTCTTTATGCTTTGTTTTATTAGTAAATGATGTTTTTTTTGTTATCCTTTTTTTTTGTTGTGTTTTTTATTGGTTTTCTTATTCTCTCCTTTGTTCGCCTTTCTCTGTAAAGCCAAAATTCAAAGGAAATCTAAAAATATTTAGTGATAGTCAAAGGATAGAAAATAAATTTATAATTTTGATTACGTCACAAGCCACATTTTTCTAAGTTGTGCATGTTTATATGCAAAGTTTTACAACTAGCACAAATTTTTTTATTTCCACGCCCAAGTTATAAGGACATCTTTCAACGGGGGACCATGTTTTATACGCCAGGGATCTAAAAATTAGAATGCACCTATAGTTGCATTTTGAAGAGGGGGTCAATAAATCAAGATGCACATATATGTGCATAATTATTATATAATATTAAAAAAAGAATAAAAGTAAATCTTTTAAATTTTAAAAACTAGATACACAAATAGGTGCTTCATATAACAGATTTACATGAATATTAGTTAGATTTACACTAATTATAATGGATGAATCATAGATACGAGAAAATATTAATAATAATGTATATAATGCGCAATAAAGTATATCGTAATGTTTGGATTGCATTTACTGCTTTATGGTTGATTTCTAATTTCAAAATAATTATTTTTTTAGATGGATAATGTTTAAAAATAAAAATATGCATTATGCTTCAAAAAATGTATAAAACCAGTTGGAATACTAACAATATAGCTTGCATGTCCTTAATGCATAGCTTTTATATAGAATATACAATAGAAACATGTGATTATGCTTGAGATATTTGGAATACAATATACAAAGAATACTAGCGAAAATTTAACAATAGAGTATAAAGATGCTGTTTCTTGACGTTTATTTACAAAATATTCAATCTGAAATCACTGGGAATCTAAAAATAGAGACAATCGATCCATATTTTTCAATGCCTTTTTTTTAGGAATAAAAAGAAAAATACATAGAAATTACGAAGAACAAACATAGAAATATGATTTCTTATCTATTGTGTTCTATTTTTTAAAACCATTTATAAGAATTTTTTCTGTTTTTTCTTGTCATTCTAAGGGATAATAACAGGCCTCTCCAATTTAGGAGAACATAAAAAAATCTACATATTTCCCTAGAATAAGATTCTTTAAAAAAATGATTTCTTTTTATTTAGACAAGAAATTTAGAATATAATAAATGCTGTTTTTTTACCAACAAATGCATATAAAGAGCCAACATGGCTAAAATTTGTAACTAAACTTGCATAACACTTAAAAAATAAATAAATTTTAAGAAAATGCTACTATAACAAAAAGCATCGTAACAAAATTATAAACTAGTTCTTATCCGAGCTTTTTCAGTGTAAAATAATTTTTTTTTCTGTTAATAAAATGTAAAAAAATGCGCATCTCCTTGATGGTAATACAAATATCCACCATCTTTATATTTATCACTTATTAGCGATAAAATATACATGAAAGAACCCGATATCCTATGAAATTATAAAAATAACTTATATAAGATACATATACCAAAAAAAAACAAGATCATGTATTTATTTTATACTTCTAATTATTTTAGTAATTTGTCCTAGTTTATAATATAAATAAAAAGTTGATCAAAAGATCATCTAATATTGTTGGTTAAAGCAACACCGCCAAAACATTTTTTGCAACACGCCATATAGTAGTTTTTGTTGTATATTGCTTTTTTCTAGCGTTTTGGGTATTATTATGGTTATTATATCTTTTTTTTTTTCTTGTTTTTTTGTTTCTTTTATTTCTCCTAATTTAAGCGCTAAATCTTGCATTTTTTGTCCCTAAAAGACACAAATAAAGAGAATATTTAATGCCATTTAGATTGGATAGGCCTGGATATAAATCATTGCATTTTGGGCGAGATTTACGCTTAAAAATACAAAAAAAAAGTAACGTGAAAAGGATTAAACAAGAAAAAAACCACAAAAAAATTGTAGCTTTGCAAAGCAATAATCTTTTACTATTTTTCTACGATAGAAAACTATAAAAACAATTTTTTTGGGGTAAATTTAAAAATTAATACGTATATTTGCTTGTTAATATACTCTTATTATAATTATATACTTTAATTTGTAATGTACTAAGTCTTATTTTTAGTTCTTATGTATAGTTATTGCATATTTATGTTAGAGAACAAAATTTCTTCAGATATTAACAATAAGTAAAAAGATCGAAAGTTATAATTTAAGATGCAACGATGACATGTTATGAATCAGACATGGCTTGTAGTCTTTTAAGCGCAAATTTAAGCAAATATTAAACAAAAATTGCTTCATATTGGGAGAATTAGGATAAGTCAACAATTTCTCACAAAAAAAGAGGCCTGCTAATTACAGATAAAAAGCATAATGTTTATCGAAATATAATATACTTTACGCGCAATATATATTTATAATTCACACAAAAGATGCTTTTTTACATACATGATAGGGGTTTTATTTTAGTATTTCTCGGTTGTTCTATTGATTGCCTTTTAAAAAGATAGATTATCAGATTAATGTTCTAAGAGTATTGTATTGTGTTTAAAGCAACCTAGTAAAAGACTTTGCGTCTTTACCTGTAAACAAGTGCCATAGTGACTATATGCATTGACATTATAGGCACATTAAAAAATTTTCGTGCATTAATATGAAACAATTTTACGGTGTTCGCATATATTAAGAGTTTTAAAACCTACGCAAGACAATTAAAACCTATCCAACAAGAATAATTTAAAGCTTATGGCCCACGCGGCAATACCATATATAGATTGTTTCATCTAATACGTGTCAATTTATATATATTATATGTTTTGAAAAAAGTCATGTGCGCACTTTTTATGATTTGAAAATTACAACATTGAGACTTTATATAGTGTTTCATAAAAACAATATACGCTTTTTTTTATGTTATAACTGACAATGTGCATTGCTTGCTATAATTTTAACTTATAATGCTTTTTTTATACAAATGCACACCTGTAAGTTTTATACTAAAAAAAAATTACTGCTATTTTGCAACGCATGGTTGCACATAAATCAAAACTGTTGATTTTGTATTCACTAATGTCACCATTAGTTTGTATACCCCACAAGGTTTACACTCCCAAAATACAGTCAAAAATTTTATAGTGGTTATCAGGGCCTGGCAAAGAGAAGCGGGAAGTGGGAAGGGCGAGCTAAAGAAAAGTGCCCCTTGGGTCGTCAAAAAAAGGGTCTTATTATCCTAATTTCATACAAAAATAATTTTAAAAATGTAAATTAGTTAAATAATTTTACGAATAAAATCTTTTTTGATAATATTGTCCGAAATGCATTGTAATCATGATTTCAAACACATAGAGTGTACTTTTCCTTTGTTAGGCCCCTTCTTTTGGTAAGCCCAGGTGGTTTTTAAATGCACATATAATAAAATAAACAGATTGCCACACTTCTTTTTTTTTCGCATAAAACAAAAAAACATGTTATAAAAAACCCTGTCTTAAACCCTTTTAAATTGTATTGGGCATTTAAAAAATACTGGCAATTTGTATTTTGTTATTAATTAAATCAAATTAAAACTGTTTTTCTTTCCGACACTTTTTTGACCCCTAATTGTATAATAACCTAAAAAGGTATACAACCAAAACTTAACCTGTCGTTTTTAAGTTTTTTTTAGCCATGAATATTAACCTTGACAAAATGTAGAACTTATTGTATTCTTCATAACAATACTTGTTGTTTTATTAGTAATTTTTCAACTATTACACTTTCTTTTGATTTTTCATTTTAAAAAAGTGAAATTTGTACACTCTTAAAAAAATAAACAGATAGAATGTATTTTAAGCATAGCGACATAAATTTATAAACGTGTATTGAAAGGTAGGCGATTCAATGTATGAATTTTGCAAAAAAACGCGTACGTATTGCTAGAAAACAATTTTGTAAAATAAAAAACATTTTAACTATCTAACAGTACAAAAACTTGCCAAATACGACCCTTTGCTGCCTTCACATAATTTCGTATTCTGGTTTTTGTAATTTGATTAAAAAAACTTTGAAACGCGGTTAAAGCACAACTTTTTGTGACATACTTGCTTGGCGTGCGAAAAATATGAAATGAATATTTTTAAGAATCGCATTTATACAAAAAATATTTTTTTAGATGTTAAAAACTATGTGGCATGTGTTTTTTTTTGTATAATTAATTTGTTACACATTATTTTAAAAAAAAACCCGTATATACGTTCAAAGAAACAAGTCAAAGCTTCCTATCCATGTAAAACAGTTTTGCATAGATTTGCCATAGTTTCTATTTTTTACAATTTAAAATAAAGTTGGAGTTAATTTAGGTTTTTTTCCTTTCTAAGTATAATAAATTTTTTTATGTCCAGTAGGGTTTAGCCTAGTATATTTGTTGTTTGTTTTTTGTATTTATTATATATTTTTTATTTTTATTCATACTTTCGGCTAGCTTTGCAGTTTAAAGTTCTTAAGAAGGATAACGCTACTATCAAATACAAATACTATCTCAAACCTAGTGTAAATATAATTTTTTTGTATTAATGAAACTTACTTCCTGCTGTAATTTTTTTTTTTAGCTGCTGAAAATGATTGTATTAAAAGATAGGTTGCAATTATACAAATTTTATACAAAAAAAAGATCTTTTATTACAGCAATTTAGTTATTCATGTAACTGTAACTATAAAAACCTGCAAAACTACTTTATTTTGTAAAAAAAGGTAATAAAGTCATCTTGTACACATCATTTAATTTGACGCGAGGTAGTATTTGTTTTTTTCGTAACTATATTCAACCAATGCCGCCAGAAAAAGAACAATAAGATCAACTACTCAGCGTTTTCATGCTCATAACATGCAACTGTTTGTTAATTTTTAAAAAAATTTATAAAAATGAATTTTTTTTTTCTACATATCGTTATTTTTTTTTGATTTCAATATTTAAATTGCATATTAATATACTAGTAGTGTAGCCAGGAAAGGTAACGGGGGAAGGGGGGGGGGGTCTTTTTTGTGCAGAGATTATTTGTTTAAAAGAATCAAAATAATAAATTTTTAAATGAATTTTTTACAAAAAAAAAAGTACAATTTTTTAAACGCTCAAAAATATGGTTTTTAGGCCCTGTTTAGTTGCAAAAACACTGACTACCCCCTGGCACAAAAATTCCTAGCTACGCCCTGTAATATACTTATCGATGCATCTTTTAGGTAAGGTTAAAAGTCGATTTATTTTTTCTACATGTTTTATATACGTCACAGATTCGCGTTTTTTATGTTTGTTGCCTTTTTTTACGAGATTTACAGTAGGAAATTTTTAATACTATAAAAATAGACAATAAACATAAAAACTTGGCTAAAAAACATTGTTTTTTATGCCAATAAAAGTTACGTCAGGAGCGTATTCTTTACCAATAACCGCGTTGAACACCCGTAATATAGGCAGGTCTTTTTTAGACCAATAATTTTACATAATTTTTAAAAGGGTGAAAAATGCCATGAATGAGTTCTGCATATAAACGATCTGTTGACAAACATATCAATACGCCTAATGCATTAAAAATCGTAGCATTTACTAAAAAAACAATCCTGCTAAATTATATGTTTATTGCTTGCGCTTTCACATGTTTTTGTAAATTAAAAAATTTTCTTTCTTGTTTTGTAAAAAATCAACGTATTTAAGTATTTTGAATATTAAAATATTTTATATAACACATACAAAACTTTGCGTATAAAAATCTATTGTTTTAAAATAATTTGTACTTTTAGAAAATTCAATATTTATGGCATTAAAATACTTTCTACTTTTTTTGCTGAGAAAAATAAACCAAAATACATAATTATGAAAGTTGTATACAAATGAAATTTTATTTTTGTGTATAATATGTATTTTATATTCCAGAGTAGTTTAATTTTACACAAAAACAAAAAAAATATATTAAGTGCGTACAAATGATAAATATATACAGAAAAATACTGCAATTTGTCAAACCTTAAAAATCACCACGTTTTGGTCACGTGGTCTTTGTAAAATCTCAACACCACCGCGTCTTACGACCCGAAAACGCAAAAAAATTGCCTTTGTGAGACAATTTATAATTTTGACATTGTTGTTTTAAATTTAAAAAAAATAAAGTACTCGAAGACATATACAGTAATTTATTACACGTTATTGTTTTTTACCATTATTCTGACAATTATTTTTTAGGATCAACATCAATCTAAATACAAAATAAAAACACAAAAATTGCATTAGGTGAGCTTCGTACATGTAAATCTACAAACAGCTATACTTAAAATATTTTCAACCTGGCCAGATTCCACCATTGTTTATTATCGAACGTTAAGAAAGACGTATATATTTTGTGTACAGTAGCTGTGTGTATAAACTATTTGTTTTGTAGATTTCGTACATCAATTTATATTTTTGCCAATAATTTGCAGTTAAAAAAAAATTCGAAATTAATTTTTTTGTTTGTAAAAAAACTATTTTTAAAAAAATAAAAATTTTAAAAATTGTAACAAAACCATATTAACTACAATACGGTTTATAAAAAGTCAAAAAACTTTTTTACATAGATATTGGATTTTTTACAAAACACGGGAGAGACGCACCCCTACCCCAGCCTTCCTACAAAAAGGCCTTGCTTTGAATAATGAGATATTAAATAGAAACTAGAAGGCAAAACACGACGGTTCAAATGTAAACATTCGACCACGCTGTGTAAGAATCACAAAAAATTCAACTATTTTTTTTGAAAAAAATAGAAAAGTCTAAATGTGTCTTATTAACTCCTGGTGGGGCAATGAAGATTATATTCGTAGTCGTAATTTAACCCTTAATATGGTTATGACGATTTTATTCGTCATGATTTTTTTACCCTTAAAGGAGAAATGACGAATATATTCGTCATGAAATCTTTCATATGTATATAAGTTATATAGTAAAAAAAAAACTATTTTTATATTATAAAAAGCGTTCAATAGTGTCTATATAACATAATAAGCAATTTTTTGCTAGATATTATTTCTGGATATTGTCTTGCAAAACAATACGAACCATTGCAAAACCCAAGTAGCATTGAATAAAAAAGTTACTTTTAAATACATATTTTTATGACATGTGAAAATTAACATGAACGAATCTTCATTTTATCCCATTACTTATAGTTTAGTTATATTTGTTTATTATTCTTTTTTTCTTATTGGAAGTAGGCCTCGGAATATTTCATCGAATTCAAAAATTAAAATGGAAAGGATAAAAACATTGATTATAAATAGTTTTGTGACACAATTAAATTATTAAAATATAAGTATTTATAATGATTCGTTTGGAATACCGTAATTACTTTAAAATATGGTAATAATGTTTATTCTTCAAATGATCTTCCTACTATAACAAGTGTGAACGGGTTTGTATATTAGAGCTTACCTCGTTTAGATGTGGCTACTTGGGACTTAAATCGACATAAAAAAGAACATTTTTGCTTTTAATCTGATATGCCTAGTATTTGCACGGTAACTATTCGGTTACTTACTAACCGGTTAAAAACCGGTTACTAACTTGTAATTTTTTAAAGAAAACCTTTACTTTCAGGTTGCGACTAAGAATATAAAATACAAATAAAAACAAATTTTTCTTTGATTTTTTTATTTAATGAGATTTCGTTGAATTTATATTAAAAATATGTTTTTGTTACTATTTATAATATTTATTCAGTGTAAGTTATTTTCTAAAAAAATAAGTGATAATTTGGTTTGTAAAAACTGCAATATACAACGGAACGCAATGCAATACAACGCAAGCCTAATCTTTATAAACAAGTTTTTTTTTAATTTATCGTAGATTACATTCTTCCATACTAGCAAATCCCAATATTTGTTTGAATAATAATTCCATGACTGGGTATTATTATTATTTTTTTATTGGTTGTTTTTGTAGGGCTATACAAAATAAATATGTAATTGTTCTTAATTTAGTTATCTACTTGTTTGTCTCCTTTCATCTCCTTGTTAAAAGACGTACTACAGATATTAATACAATTATATCAAAAATATATGTAATACAAACAGGACAACTGGTTTTTTTATGTCTGTTTTTAAATAATAGACAAAGAAAAAGAACTGGAAATTTAAGTATGAAAACAGAGCGAAGTACTAAACTGGTATTAAAAGGCACATCTACAATGCACTGTGGTTTCTCAACTTATAAGCAAATAAAATAAAACCCTATTTTATATTTGTAATTAGCTACCTAACAATATTTGTTTGTTGTTGTATTTATTTACGCTTTTGTGTATCCGCAATAGGACTTAATCAACATGAATAGAAGTAGCAATGCATTTATTGCAGAAAAAAAATAAATTTTAACAGGCCTTGTTTTTTACTTGCCTTTTTTGTCGGAAAATAATGTAAGTAACCGCTAACCGGTGTCCTAACCGCTCATAATGGTTAGTAACCAGTTCATTATGCATATAACCGGTTACATTCATACACTAGATATGCCTTTTCCTTAATATCGGTTTGAGTATTTTAAAATATTTGAATGGTTCAAAGTTTGCAAATAGACACCGAGAAAAAAAAAAAAAGCACCCAATTAAAATATAACTAACAATTAACACTTTTTTTTGTAAGAATTTAAAAAATTCTGAGCCGTTTTTATAAGATAGATAATATATTTGCGAATTTTTAGCGTTAAAAATGCCAAAATGACAAATTTACAGCTGTTAAGTGTTTATTTTAAAAAGTATTTTTATTGTTTATTAAATAATTATTATGCCATTGTTCTAGATTAAACTTATTCTGATGTATTTTAACAGGATAATTTTTCAATTTTTTCAATTTTTATCTTTCTATAGATTTAATATATTTATTTTAGTTGTTCTTACTTTTATATGATATACTGATGTCTAAAATAACTTAAAAAATGCAAACGCATCATATCTTATTCTAACATAAATTTCTAATCTATGACGATTTTATACGTCATTTTAGAGGGAAAAACATAGTATTTTTTTGTGTTGATTTATTTATTTTACACTTCTTTTTATACGAAAAATGTCCAAAAATGACTTATCCCACCAGGAGTTAAAAAGCATAAAAACATATGCCCAACAATGTTTTTTTTTGTTTTTTTTTACATTTTTAATATTTATTTTTTTGTAGCAATTTACGGTATTTCTATATGCAAAACTTTTACAGCGAACTAAAATTTGCTGTTAACTTTTTTTTTGTCAATTTCGATCTGAAAAATTTCACAAAATAGAAGTTCGGCAATTCAGTGTCAGTATAAAGGTTGGCGTGTAGCTCCGTACACAAAAACCTAAAATTTAATTAGTTCATGTTTTTTCTGTTAAATAACGTAAAATTTTTGTCATTTTTCTATAGTAGACATGTATTCGTAAGTCATATTGTAAAAGCTCAAAAAAGCAAACACAATCAATCACATATTTTTACGCAATTTATTTAAAAACTTCCTATAAGCACTAATTGTATATAAATGTTTTAAAAAAACAAATCTAATATAATATCATTTTTTTTGCGACATTAACATTTATTTGTAGTTAAATTGATAAAACTTAATCCACAAATGTAATTAATTTATGTTTGGCAAATCTATTTAAGATGGAAGAATATTTGTAAAATTCAAAGTCCACAAATTAGTTTTTATATGCAAACTGTAATACGTAAATAGAAGAAAAACATTTATGGAACTTTATTCATAATAAAAACAACATATTAAAGTTTAATGATATTTTTGGATTTTTCGTGACTCGTTAAATACCTTTAATATACGAAAATCTAGCTTTTACTAGTTTTTTGTAAAAATTTGTCTGATCTTATTAGCTCAAAACGAAAATTATACAGTATAATTCGTGTTCGTTGTTTTTTTGCCAAAATTATTTATCATTGCAAAATGCTATTAGAAACATATTTATAAAAACGCTCAAGCGTTATTAGGTCTTCTTGTTTTTTTTTGTACTTTACTTCGTAACATTATAACTTCATTTTATTTTTTTTTGCAATATAAAAAATCGAATATTAGTTTATTCGTACACATAGTCTAAGACTGTGTACAGTTTTAGTATTTACATACATATAAATCTCTATTTTAGTTTACAGTGTTTTTTAGTTACCAGACGAATAGAAAAACATATTACAGCATTTTGTTTTCCTATTCATATTGTCGGTTGCTTCGGTTTTTATTTTTGCGATTACAAAAGTTTTTATTGACTTAAGGTTAATATTACAAATAAAAAAATTTTACGAATACGGTAATTTTACAGAACACCGAAACCCGGGTTTTTTATGTTTTAAATGTGCGGAAAATTTATACCCGAGTTATTTATTGGGTATCCGGGTATTTTTGTAAAAAGCTTATCGGTTTCAATAATTTAATTTTTTATATTTTGGGATTGTACAAGCGAGTAAAAGAATTACATTTTTTGCTATATCTAAAATTAAAATGATACATAAGCAAGCAAGGCATATATATAACAAGTTAATCTGACATTTTCTTCTAGCAAAAGATTACATCTATTAAGTAGTTTTTAGTATAAAATACTTGTAAAAATTGACGATTTTTACTTTCATCATATGCTTGATATTCGCTGCGTATATGTAAAACAAAAAAAATACACAAATCATGTATTTTTTAGAAGGATCGTGTCTAAAAGGCTCCTTTTTACTTGTAAAGGTGTTGATGTACAAGATTATAAATTTCCACAGATAAATTATAAATACTTTGATATACTGTCCGTAATCACCTTTTTAAATAAAATCTTATTTTGTAATGTTAATACACTTAGGGTATACCTCTTTGATGTTTTTTATTAAGCAGTTTATGCATATAAACAGTTTTTATGAAAAAAACGAATCTGAAAACAACTATTG
>JAQFYM010006137.1:0-12158 GCA_034694785.1 Agrenia bidenticulata
AGAGATATAAAATAATATTGCAACCTTTCAAACAGTACAAATAAATTGTAAAAAATTCCAATCGCATATTTAAGTATGTTATAAAAAGTGTAAGAAAATCTAGTAAGAAACACTAAAAAAATTCAAAAGAGATTTTTCTGTCTAACTATGCATAAGTAATGTGATCAAAAGATAGCGACAATCTTTTTTTGTGTACGATCGCGATTAACATATGTAATTTTGTTTAATAATAATTGTCTCCTAAAAAATTACACTCCTTGTTTTTAGTCGTAAAAACTAAAATAGAAGATAAATACAATAGTTGGCTTGTTTGACCACTCTTGCAATTTTATTACCTTTTTTTTGGTTTTCAACACAATTTTACCTTCTTCAGTTTCGCCTAGTTGTTCAAAAATATAAAATTGTCCACTTAATTTGTGTTTTTACGAAATTTGCATAATTTGCATATCAAGGAAAAATTTTAACGTTCAAATCCGCATAATATATGTGCATTTTGGGTTGCCCTTCTTTTTAGTGTTGCATACAACACTGAACTATAAAAGAAATTATGAAATGAAAGAAAGTTATAAAATACATAAAAGATACAGTAAAAATAAAAAAAAAATTCTCTATATTTTGTAAATGCAAACTAGTCGTACCATTGCAATATAACATAATACAAAAAATCTGTTATATCTGATAACATATCGTTATAAAGAGGTCTAGTAAATATGTATTTTTTTTGCAACACAACGCACAAAATCTACAGCGACCTTATTAAAAGGTTTCACTACTATAGTTTGGCGTACCGATTATAAGAAAACACAAATAAATTATATTTTGCACATTCTAGACCGGCGACCCTTATATTTATTTAACCTAAAAACAAATAAGCCGATTTAATTATTAGTAAAACTAAACAAAAAGTTATATTATGTTTATTAAACTACATATGATGTGTGGCTACTATATATAATTTGTACTCCTTCTTGTTACATTTGGATACCAATTTACTGAAAGCGAAAAAACAACAAAAGATAATCCAATATAATATTTAGTCTGCTTTAAAAGCCCTGTCATACAATTTTATATGTATGCGCATATGAAACTATTTAGAAATGCACATTTTCTCCATCATTAAATAACACAGTCTATATAACGACATTAAAAATTACAAAATAAATAATGCATCTTATAGAGGACAACATTATCGACGTAATCTAAAATATCTGTAATGTGCAATAATCATAAAATACAAAAAACTTATTTTTTTCGATTTTGTCGTCTTTTATAAAAAAAGATACAGCACCCCTTACAACTCATTAGAGTAAGTAAAGTTTTTCCTGACATTTTTGGTTGTCATTTTTTGCTTTGGTAATATGAGTATGTTTAAACTTGCTACTGCCTACTAACAACACCGTCGAACATTTATGTCGAAACTATTACAAGGCCACAATCTTAGGATCATTTTTTTTTAGTATACAATTTTATAAAAATATTAACGTATTATTCAAATGCTAGTTTTACAAAGCGTCAAAAAAATTAGATACCTAAGATCGAAGAAAAATACTTTTTATACATATTATGATTTTTTTTATAGTAAAAAATCATTCCGCTAACGGAAAAAACCCCTTTCGAGTCTAGTACTTTTTTTAAAATTTCAAGGAAAAAAATGACTTATGAAAAAATGAACTTAATATATATATGGTATTTGCAAACAGCGATAAAAAACATAAAGCATCAAATACACAGACACAATACTAGCTGGGATTATGGGTAAAGTTTCAAAGTGTTTCCTTTTTATTTTTGTATAATTAATTTTTCGGCATATCTAATTTGTCAATAATTCGACGTTTAGTAACGTCAGGTAGTATAGAAATAGACATTTTTTTCAAAAGATCAACGTTTGTAAAATTGCTTTTAAAAGGTGATATAAGTTCCGCCTATCTTTTGCACTTACTGACCTTTCCTTTTTACATGGTTACTTGGGGTTTGCAGTATACCGTTTTAGTTAAATTTATGCATACACTTTTTATACACTTATCGTATAGTGTATAGAAAGTGTAAAGTAGCATTAGAATTTTTTATAAATTCTTCATTTGCACGATTTATATATTATAAATGGATGTATTGAGAATAATTTTTAAAATACCATTTAATTTCTTGCACAGTAACCCTACTATTTTTAAAATAATGCAATTTAAACTGTATGTAAAATTGCAATATAAATACGATGTACAGTCTTAAAAAGGGAGGCACTCATCAAGAAGAACAAGAAAAATTTAAACAAAAATAAATATAAAGAAAAGTAAAAGTTTTTTATTAGCAAACAAAAACTGTAAATACGTGTTCAAGTTTAAATGCGACAAAGGAAAAAATAAGGTTGTATATATTAAGGGTTTTTTTTTTTTGTCCAGCGAAAATTTTTTACCTACAGACATTGCCCTAAAATAAAAAAACTTTTGGGAAAATTCGCTATGGGGAATTTATTTCTGTTTTATTTTACTATAGAAAAGTTTTTTTCCTATGGGTAATATTTTTACTATAGACCGCTCTATATTGAGATTAGAACCATAGGTAAATTATTGAACTAAACACTAAAAAAATTTACTTTAATGGTATTAAAAATAAACTAAAAAAATGTATTGGTGCAACTAAGTCTTACCATGTTAACAATTCACTTATAGTAAAAGAGCATTTTACTATAAATAAAAAAAATACACTCCCTAAGAGATATAGTATAAGAACGTAAAAATAAACATCATTTTAGTCTGTATTTAAAACCTTTATCAACTAAAATGGCTGTTCAAAAACTCATAATAATATAACACATTGAAAGTTTACTTTCGTGTACATGCTATCTTTAATCATAAGATAAAAAATATAAAAAATCATTTTATCTCTGGCAATATTCTTTGATTTTTTAAAAAAAAATATCTACAGATATGATGGTAAAAAATATTAAACCCACCTACCGACTTACACACCGTACAGTACTGTGCCGTACAGTAAAAACCTTATTCCCTAATAGTTGCAAATTATATAGTGTTATTTAGCCATCTCTTTCATGCACATAGTACATCCATGATAAATTCTTTACTCCCATGACCAATACAATTTTTTTGAACACTGTACTTTTTATTGTGGGCTCTTCTTATTTGTATTTTTTCTCTTCTTCTTACTGTTGCATCCAAGTGCAGAGTACAAATTTATGTCATAAAAATAGTTGCGGCATTTTTGATATTGACTTTTGTCTTGTTGGTCTATTTTATCATCTGCACCAAGTTTTGGTATTGAGTTTTTATTCTAAGTCATTAACGCTTTAGATAAGTTTGCTCTTATCTGCAAGTTACGTCGAGTCTGTAAATCTCGATAATACAATGTTTTTAATATCTTCTTTTGTCGATATATATACTGTTTTTACACTGAAAGGTTTTACTGCAATTTAAAAGCTTGTCTTGCAGGCCCATTATATTACAAAAGAATAAACAAAAACGTGGCTAGAAGTACTTTGATGTTTAAAGAATATAAAAAAGTACTTTCTCTTGCATATCGTAATCTAACATCTTTCAATCTATCTAAATTAGCAAAAATAAACGGTGTTATACAAGTCGGGGTCTTTTTGTTTGCCTCGTAGAAATTCTAGCGTTGTTTGGCATCGAATTTTATGTATAATTGTGAAAATTTGTCTTTCATTTGATGCTTAAAAATTAGTGAAATGGTTTTTTAGCCAACCAGATAAAAGGTTCGTGTAAACTCCTTGCATCAATTCCAAAGATTTTGTAACTGATTGCAAACAACACACGTAAGCTTTAGCATTGACTAAGCACTAATTTTAGCTTTTTTTGTATCTGTTTTTAAATCTTCAGATTATGATCAAATTGTAGTTGTACAGCACTTTATTTACATTAAAAGTTATCAATATTACATGCGTATATATAAATGTAACATAGTTTACGTTTTTTATGCATCTTAGTTTTGCAAGGTGCGAACTAGTATTTTGCAAAACTTCTTTTAACACTTTTGTGTACAAAATACTATTTTTAAATTATTTTTATAATATTTATAGTTATATTGCATATGAACAAACGTTAAAACTGTATAAAAACGCAATACCTTATTTTGAGTGCATAAACTGTTCTTGTAAAACTTTCTAGTCATAATTAGGGCCCTAAAAATAATCACAAAATTTACAAGAATATTGCAGGGACGCAATGGTACGTACTTTTATAAAAAGGCAAAAAAAACCCATATTTATATATATACATAAACTGGTTTTTGTTTTGAGGCTCCAGGGTCCATTTAAGCTCTTTATTTTCTGGGTTGAATGCAGACCTTTTTTTTCATTATTGGATTTAAATTAGCCAAAAATAGAAATAAAAAACGAATAAGTGACTACTTAGTACTTCTAAAAGTCATAAAAAGCGTCAAATACATATTTTGATGTTTGTTTAATTGTTATTGACTTGCATCAGTTTTGTGACTCATACACACTGGATTTTTAGTCAAAATCTACAGCGATTTTAACTAAAGATGCCCGACAACGAAGAGCAGACCATTTAAAAAAAAGCACTACGCTGTTTTACTTATACATAAGGACGTCGATATTTATACTATTTTTTGCACATACAATATATTTTTCTGGACTTGCAGATTTTTCGATGGCGGGCGTCATAACATAGTTTTTGAAAAAGAAGCGTCTTCATATCTTTACAAAATATTAGTCTTAGATAATGTACGATTTTTTTATCATATGGGAGCATTTACACAAAAAATCTTTTTTAAATCATTTGGCATAATCTAAGAAAACCGTTTTTTTGTCAATTATACAAAATTTCATATCGCTCAAACTACAGTTTTTTACGTATGTTTTTATGTGTTGAGCAATTATCTCACGTAAAAAAATGTGTCTATCAGAAAAAAAATGAAAATCAATTTTTTGGTAAGACTAAAAATACGTCCGGTATAAGCAGAAAAAATACAGATAGACTGGGACAATACCGGTATAATTTAATAGTGTTTTTACGTCCTACGAAATAAAAACTACAGTCCACGGGCCCCAACCGGGTTTTCGTAAGACAAAAATTAAAAACATCCAATATTATCAAATAACTTTATGATTTTTGTTCTGGAACGAAATTGAGTCAGTTTTTTTACCAAGTATACCTATTAAAAAAATTTATTTTTATAAATTCGTGGTAATGATGCACGCAAACACTTTTTTGCGATATCCTAGTAGATTAATTTTTTATAAAGACCCATTTTTCATTCTTTTGAAAGAGTTACCCGATAAAAGTTATAACAAATGCAAAAGTCGTGCAATGTTAATAGTTGTTTAAGAAAAAAACTTATTTAAGTATTACAAGTATGAAATTGTATATTAAAACATACTTTAAGTGTAACAAAATATTTCAACGTCTTCGCACATACTCATACTCTAAGAACAGATGATTTTCTGTTAAATTGTGACCTTTTTTAATCTACTGTTACGGCCATTAAAATTGTATAGATTACGCAATTGTAAGGACTCAGCCTAGCAAATATGACTTTTTAACAAAAATCCATATAACACAGCATGTATTATAAACAGTTAAACTGAAACCCAGGTTATTCGGTATTTGTTTTTTTGCAAAATCCTACAAACGAATTATCAAAAATCACAAATTTATATTGATTATATATAAACATCTAAATTTTATTATCACCGATTTTTCCTGTTTCTTTAAATTAGAGTATTCATATATTTTAGCGTTCCGAATTTAACAATTTCACAAAACTAATGTTAGATAATCATTTTTTGAGTAGTTTTAATTTCGAGTGCTTTTTTGCAAATTAGATTTAGGTTGAGTTATAGATTTGCAGACAAAAAGTCAAAAAACAGCCTATATAAAAATATTTTTTTCGTTCCAGTATGGTCTATTGACAGTTTTAATGAATCTAGACAAAATTCATAATTGCCTGTTTCCAAGCATGTGCAGAGACTTTAAAAGCTAGTTTTACGGACGCCGAGTACTATAAAAGTATACAAAAATCGTATTTTTCATGCGTAATATGGTATAGGCGAAAACAAAGCGCGTTTTTCTGATCTAGGCGCTAGTTAAAAAACTGTTCAATTTAGTTTTCAGCTCTAAAAATGTATGTTAGACAGCTTTTTAACACTGTTTGTTTTTTGCAAAATAATTAATAGAAAACTTATAAAATTCAAATTTCATCGACAACGCTTTTGCAAAAACCACTAAATTTTTTATTTGCAAAAGTGTTTTATGATTATATTGTAGCATCAAATTATTTATACAATACATATATTCATATTACTAAAAAGTTTTCGTTGTACTATGTAAAAAAAGGATTTGCGTATAACAATGTAACTTGGCCAAAATTACCGTTTTCCTACTATAAAAGACTTTTTGAGTAATTTTTTTATGTAAAGATCTTTTATCTATCAACTTTTTTGTAGGTATACTATTATGCCTTTATTTCTACATTTACAAACCAAATAGTGGGTTATATATCGATTTCTGACACAAGTAAATTTGCTTTTTTTAAAAATACGGTGTCAATGATACTGCATTAAATTGCAAAGAAAATTCAGTTAGATTTTTTGTCCAGCATAGCAATACGTAAGCACAAGATTTTACAAAAATTGAATATTATACCCTCTTTTTCTAATCATATCCCTTACGGGTTAAAAAGCCAAATCACGTGACCCGGCACGGGTTAGCAGAGGCGTAGCCAGGTTTTTTTTGACCAGGGCTAGTCAATGTTTTTTTTTTAATTTTTGGACTAAATACACGATTTATTTTGACAAAATCATAATTATTTTTTTATGAAAATTTTCATTTTAAAAATTTTTTTTTAGGTTTTTGTGTTACAAAAATCTCAGCACAAAAAAAGACCCCTCTTAAAATGTAGGCGCAACTTTTTTTTTAAGAGGGGGGGCTGTGCCCACCCCCACCCCCCCCCCCCCACCCCCTTAGCTACGCCACTGCAGGTATGGGTCAATATTTTGGCACTGGTCACAGGCGAAACCGCTTTTACGGGTCTTGTCTTTTTGCACACAGATAAAAGATGAATACCGAATACCGTATATATTGTTTTTTTTTATTTGTTTTTCAATGTCTTTTACAACTACTTATGGGATTTTTAACTCATATTCGAATAAAGTAAATTTATAAATTATAACATGAAATAGAAGATCCGGTTAATTTATTTCTAAGTATAAACATATCAAATAAAATTAGTGAAACAGAAACAGAAAAAATGTCTTTAAGCAACATAAAAGACAGAAATAAAAACAAAAAAGCTAAAGCAAGGCACCAAACAAAAAACTAGCCCCATGAATAATTTAATTCTAGCCGCCGCTTCTTCTGCAAACAAATGTACACACAAATGTACAATATAGCGGATCAATAGGCTTTACAATCTGCAGTAGTCCAAAATAAAAAAAACAAAACAAAAACATAAACAAATACAAAAAAAGAGTATATGAACCACGCTGGAAATTTTTAATTAGTTAGTAATTTTTGTATTGATTTTATTAATACGAACGACTTGTCTTTTACGTAAGGATCAAAACAGCAAATCTAAATAAACGTGTATTGTTTTTTTTTTGTTCGCAGATGTTTTGCAATGGCGTCTTCCGGGGTCTTTGGAGGGAATGTGCCTCCCGGAGAAAAAAATTATCCTGAATTTGCGAGGGTCTTTTTTGAGCTTATAAATATGCGAAAAAATATTTTATAAATTTTAATTACGTACATTTTCTTACAAGTTTAAAAAAAATCAAAAAAAATGTTGTTTTTTTATAGTTCTAGATCGCTTTATATGTGCTTCCAAATATAAAATCTTGGCTAGGCCATTGATTTATACATGTAAAAAACAACAGTTACGATATATGTATAACAAAGTATAAAGACTTATTTTACAAAATCAAAAATCATAATGTAATCGTATTGCTTTTACCCTGGGCATTTTTTATTGCACTTCATTTAGAAATTTCGCGTGCGCGGCATTGCATGATATTCGTGCGTGCATATTTTCAAGGCCATATATTACAATGCGTGCAAAAAAATATAGCAAAAGGTACAACAACAGGTGTTTAAATGTATTAATTGCCTTAAAATATATATATTTTCTAACGTAGTTTCTAACAGATAGACCCCCAAGGGCGGCGCCAGGGCAGGAGGGGCCGGGCTAAGGTTGGAAGGGGAGGTAAAGGGGTAGGTTGGGAGGGGGGGGCAAGGGAGACAGACACCTTTCCTTAAAAATTTTTTCTGTGCTTTTTTATAAGGGTGTCTTTTTGACGCAAATAATTTTAGACAAATAAAAAATAATTATGAAAAAAACAAAAACGCAATTTATATCTAAAAACACAATTAACATATGTATAAAAAAAAACTATGGTTATACGCATTTTCTGATTAAAAAAATACAGACTCTCCTTTTTTCAAAATTTCTGATTTTGCCCTTGCTCCTCATCTAGCAAAATTTTTTTCGAAATCTAAAAAAATACTACGTAAAAACTCGAATTTAAATCTAATACCTTTTCACTTACAGATATTTTTACCTTAGCTTGTTTACAAATCAGCAATAAAAAATTAGTATTTAATATCATGCTTTTTTTACATTTTGCGAATTCTGATTATATTGTGCGAGGGGGTATTTTTTTTATTAAAACTACGGTAGGTAGTTTTTACCCATGGCGTAGTCAGGAATTTTTCAGCCCAGGGCTAGTCAGTGTTTTTTGCTACTATATAATGTATAAAAATTAGATATATAGTGCTAAAAATGAATAATTTTTTTTTCAAAAAAATCGACAAAAAGTTATTTATTTCATTAATTTTGAGCAAAAAAATCGTTGCACAAAAAAGGAAACCCCTTGATTCAAGCGCAACTTTTTTTTCCAACAGTTTTTGCACCCTTCAGCTACCCCTGGTTAAAGCTACTCCACTGGTTTGTACAATTTCCAGGTAATATATAGAATACCTACCAGTATACCGTAAATGTTGCATGTAAAATTCATAACCTGTTACAAAAGAGTATAATAAAACTTTAGCATGTATTTTATTTATTTCCCGAGGTTAAAAGTGCCCGTTGACTCTATTTTATGATTAGAAGTAGAATTTTTGTAATCGCGTATCTATAAAAGTATGGACAAAGAATAAAAAAAATATATATATAGCAATCACTAGCAAATTACTACCTTTCATGTTTTTTATATTTTTTTAGTTTTTTTCGTTTTAATTTCAAAGTCTCACAATAACCGAAGCAAAAAATAAGGATTCTGGGTGGACAGACAGAAGGTCTAAAAAAGAGATTCAAAAAAGAGGACAAAAAAAAATGCCAAAAAAAGAAGTCCAAAAAAAAGAAGTCCAAAAAGAAATAGAGCAGAAAATTAAGGGTCTAAAAATACAAATGTCCAAAAATAAAATGCCGAAAATCAATAATTAGAATAAATAGTAACAATAATAATAATAAAAAAATTAGATAAGAACAACTTAAAGCGGTAAAATCCAAAATGGCCAACAAATATATTCCCAACGAAAATACAACAAAAAAGTTTATTGTTTAAAAGGATATCTCTACATATAGATGACCTATGGAAAACTACCTGGTGTATAAATACAGTTTACCTGTGATAATGGGTACACTTGTGTGCTTAATTTTTATATGTTTACATTAGAGTTTACTGTGAAAAATTTCCTGAAAAAAAACCAATAGAAAAAAAGACAAATTATGTGGATACGCAAAAAGTTACATGTTTTTTACGCTACGGCTGATACTTACTTTTTGTTATATATGTAAATTGTATACTAAAACTCTAATTAATTTTTAATTTAGACTATTTTGTACATTAGTGAGGGACATTAGATATAAGTCCTTAATCTTACCGATGTAAAAAATAATAAAAAATGTGCACATAAAAAAATCTATGACCCACATCAAGGGTAAGTGTAAACGTTCATATACGAAAAGGTATACATAAGAGAGGGGTGACTGTAGTTTAGCAAAAAAACTCGCATAAAGCATTTTGTAATTATACTATATACAAAAAACAAAACAAAAAAACAAAAGTAAAATCTACTGTATGATATAAAAACATCACTAAAGAGCACAAGAATCGGCAATTTTGAAGATTAGTCCTTTTCCTTTATTTGGGACGTAAATGCGTGCCCTTATATAAGAGTAAAAACTAGATTTCCAACACAATAATTATAAATTAGAAGCATTTCCGCCATCAATTGTTTGCATGCAACCATTTTATTTTTTTCTTTACAATTTCCTCTTGTTGTAATTAAATATGTTTCGACGGGGTCATAGGTCAGGGTTATAGGAAGGGTTTGCAAAATCCCGAGATAAGAAAACCCGGGACATAAAAACATAAAAAAACATTTTCTTGAAATCCCGAAAATTCATTATGTGTAAAAAAGCCCTTTTCTGCATTTTTTTTTTGTGCAAAATATTAAAAAAAATTGCCGGGATGTTTTTTTTTTTACTCTAGCTGTATTGCTTTGCAAAAATACTATGAGAAAAGGCTTTTATGTCAAAGTTTAGTGTATTGAACAAATTTACGTTATTTTTGAATAAATTTTTGTAACTAAAAAGCTTCCTATTTATTCACAATCAAGAATAAAAACTGCAAAAGATGTAATCTTTTACTTGTACAGTTTGGTATTGTCAATAACAGAACTTGCCATATTAGGAATAAGTTGAATATGAGTATATTTACTTTTTAATGATAAATTATACGCATCTAGGCCATATAAACAAAAGGTAAAGATTATTGTTTTTTTATAGTAAAAATGTAAAAAAATAGTTAATTACAAAAATATTGCAGATTTTTACTATATATGAACATATTTTATTCATTTTTGCATTTTTTTATAGAAAAAGTGTTTATTTACATTTTACATGCATCAAGTTAATATGAAATTACAAACGATCGTAAATATATGCAACACCATTTTGGTACTTAGTGTTTTTTTTTTTTGATATTAACTATGTATCTTTACAGTTCTTGTCCTAGTTTTAATATTTAAAGCTTAATATAGACACTATAACGCCTTTTAATATTTATATTTTTATGATTGTGATTTTTGACTTCTTATATTGAGCATTCGCATTGTGCCTCGTTTTATAGGAGAAAAAAAAACTGTAACAATTGTATCGGCTGGCTTATTATTTTTTTTCTGGACTTGAGAAAAGGTCGTACTAATTGTATAATGTACAAAATCTCATGCAAAAAAAATGTTAATTTACATTTTTTAATGGTAAAAATCACAATGTATCTTTTTTTTATATGAGCACTAAATTTTTTTAGATTCAGCAATAGGAATTTGCGTCAAAAAAAACGTAAAAAAATTCATAAACGTATAGAATTTAAAAAAAGCTTTTTATTACTTTTTTTTTATTCCCTATTCCTAGTAAAACTTACATACAAAATATTATCTGCGGTCAAAAATATACCCAGTTGCACGCCATCTATCTTTGTTTTTTATATGCATTGAAATATATTACCTAACCTGCTGTTTTGCCATATGAAAACATATAGTTCTCCTAATAGCTACATAAAAAAAAATATAACCATGTGTTTTTATTAGATTTTCTAAATTTGAATAATTACAAAAAGTGAAAACGCTTCGCTACTATGGCATATCTAGAAGGTAAATATTTTCATGTTTGTTTTACCTTAAAGTACTGCATATACAAAGAACATAAAAGGCATAAAGGTATTACTTATATTAGAAAGATTATTTGTTCAGTTTTTCTTAACTCTCAAACCATATGACAGAAAGTACTAAGCTATGTGACAAATATTGCTGACGCCAAGCATTTTAATAGCGCGTACACAGCAACCGTTATTACTTATGCAGTTATACTTTTGTGTCGTGAATTAAAAAACCTATATTTCTTAGGTTTAGTCTAAGGCTAAAATTGCAACAAAAAAGGAATTTTTTTAAAAGATACAATTTTATTGACTGCTTTTTTATGTTTTAAAAATTAGTAAATTTTTTTTACGATATTAAAACCATTCAAATGTAAAATTCAAGTTCATATGAAACAAAAAGAAGAAAAAAAAAAGAATAAGCCGTTAGCTTACACAAGTTCAAATGTAAAGATTTGTCCGATGTCTTATACTTTTTGATTCAATATTTGGATAAGTGTTGCCTTTTACATAATTT